>CAUYLG010007465.1:0-12245 GCA_963573385.1 Cacajao melanocephalus
TATATTTAGAAGACCCTATCAACTCAGCCCAAAATCTCCTTAAACTGATAAGCAACTTCAGCAAAGTCTCAGGATACAAAATCAATGTGCAGAAATCACAAGCATTCCTATACACCAATAACAGACTAACAGAGAGCCAAACCAAGAGCTAACTCCCATTTACAATTGCTGCAAAGAGAATAAAATACCTAGGAATACAACTAACAAAGGATGTAAAGGACCTCTTCAAGGAGAACTACAAACCACTGCTCAAGGAAATAAGAGAGGACACAAACAGACGGAAAAACAATTCATGCTCATGCTTAGGAAGAATCAATATCGTGAAAAATGGCCATACTGCCCCAAGTAATTTAAAGATTCAATGCTATCCCCATCAAGCTACCAATGACCTTCTTCACAGAACTGGAAAAAAACACCTTAAACTTCATATGGAACCAAAAGAGAGCCTGCATAGCCACGACAATCCTAAGCAAAAAGAACAAAGCGGGAGGCATCACGCTACCTGACTTCAAACTGTACTACAAGGCTGCAGTAATCAAAACAGTATGGTACTGGTACCAAAACAGAGATATAGACCAATGGAACAGAACAGAGGCCTCAGAGGCAATGCCATATATCTACAACCATCTGATCTTTAACAAAACTGACAAAAATAAGCAGTGGGGAAAGGATTCCCTGTTTAATAAATGGTGTTGGGAAAACTGGCTAGCCATGTGAAGAAAGCAGAAACTGGACCCCTTCTTGACATCTTACACTAAAATTAACTCCAGATGGGTTAAAAACTTAAACATAATACCTAACACCATAAAAACCCTAGAAGAAAGCCTAAGCAGAACCATCCAGGACATAGGCATAGGCAAGGACTTCATGACTAAAACACCAAAAGCATTGACAACAAAAGCCAAAATAGACAAATGGGATCTAATTAAACTCCAGAGCTTCTATACAGCAAAAGAAACAATCATTAGAGTGAACCGGCAACCAACAGAATGGGAAAAAATTTTTGCAATCTACCCATCTGACAAAGGACTAATATCCAAAATCTACAAAGAACTCAGACAGATTTACAAGAAAAAAACAAACCCATTCAAAAGTGGGTGAAGGATATGAACAGACACTTTTCAAAAGAAGACATGGATGAGGCCGACAAACATATGAATAAATGCTCATCATCATTGGTCATAGAGAAATGCAAATCAAAACCACATTGAGATACCATCTCACGCCAGTTAGAATGGCAATCATCAAAAAATGTGGAGACAACAGATGCTGGAGAGGATGTGGAAAAATAGGAACATTTTTACACTTGTTGATGGGAGTGTAAATTAGTTCAACCATTGTGGAAGACAGTGTGGTGATTCCTCAAGGATCTAGAAATAGAAATTCCATTTGACCCAGAAATCCCATTACTGGGTATATACCCAAAGGAATATAAATTGTTCCGTTTTAAAGACACATGCACACATATGTTTATTGTCACTCTGTTTACAATAGCAAAGACCTGGAACTAACCCAAATGCCCATCAATGATACACTGGACTAGGAAAATGTGGCACATATACACCACAGAATACTATGCAGCCATAAAAAACGATGAGTTCGTGTCCTTTGTAGGGACATGGATGAACCTGGAAACCATCATTCTCAGCAAACTGACACAAGAACAGAAAATCAAACCACATTTTCTGACTCATAGGCGGGTGTTAAACAGTAAGAACACATGGACACAGGGAGGGGAGCATCACACACTGGGATCTGTTACGGGGGTTTTGGGGAGGGACAGCAAGGGGTGGGGAGATTGGAGAGGGATAACATAGGGAGAAATGCCAGATATAGGTGATGGGGGAATGGAGGCAGCAAACCACCTTGCCATGTAAGTACCTGTGCAGCAACCCTGCATGACCTGCACATGTACCCCAGAATCTAAAGTACAATTAAAAAAAAAAATCTAAATGCTATCATTTAAGTTGTTGTCAGTGGCCATATTAGTGTCAATATTGCCTCCGTTATTCAACTGATCTATTTTTGTTGCAGTTTTACCACTTAAAAATTGCCTCTTGTTTCTGACAGTAAATTATCGTATGGAAATGTGGGTCTTTTTCCTTTCTGTTTTGCCTCTTCAATCATCACCATCCATTTTCTTACTTATTTTCTGATTCCAGAGAACATATTTCGGGCCAGTCAGCAGCTGCTCCTCCCCCTGCCTTCGGGCAGGTCTTTCCTATGTGCATACCCATTAGCAAACTAACTCTCACCTAATTTAACTTAACCAGCAAGTCAAGGAGCACAGAAACGGAACTGTTTTAGAAGTGAAAGTCATGTTCAAATAACATCATTCAATGTCTTGCTAAAGGAAATAAGATGCAAATGACGAAGTGATTTGCGTGCTATTTCTTAAAATTGACAGTAGGAGGGTTACAGCTCAAATTTCCAGGATCTAATATCTTAATTTGATATTCTTTCCTGTATACTCTAGACCTTGGAGCTCCAACCTACACAATCTCTGGACTTTAATTTTATTGTCTTCCCCAAGGCTCTACTGCTCCATTTGCTCAGTTGGCTGTGGGTTTTTTGTGTGCTTGTTTTTGTTTTGGTTTGTTCTGCTTGGTCCTGACTACCCTTAAATTATCTAGGGATGAGAAGAAGTGACTTGAGGAGCAAGTCATGAACATCAGTGACCCAGTAAGGCCCCAGTATGATTTAGATATTACGTGGTCATCATAAGGCTGGGGTGCTTGTTTTTGAGTATGTCCCTTTGTGTAGTTTCCGTAGTGATTGCTTTAGGTCTTAGTGTATACACACATGACCTCTCCCAGTCTCACTTTCACCACTTTGACTGAGGTATGGAAACCTCATTTCCATGTAGGGACCTTACCTTCCAAGCTTTTAAATATTATTGCCTTGAATATAGTTTTGGCTTCAATCTCAAATGCCGTAAATCTCAAATGTCCATGAGGAGGACTGTGGACACCCATATTTCTGCTTCTCTTGTTTCTTTTCCTATCCTGATGACCCAAGATTCATTCTTTTGATTGAAGAACTCCCTTTGACTAAAAATTTGCAGTAGGTCTAAAGCTTTTCTAGTTTTTTGTTATATAAGGCCTCTTCATACCTGAAAGGTAGTTTTGCCAGACATAGAATTCAGTTAATGGGTCTTTTCTCTTAGCAGTTGGTAAACACTGTACCTCTTTCTTCTGATCTTCGTATTTTCAGATGAGAAATCTGCTTTTGTTTGAATTGATGTTCCCACATAAGTAATACCTTGTTTCTTTCTGGTTGATTTCAAGATTTTTTTGTCTTTAAATTTCAAAAGTTTAATTATGATGTGCCTTTACATGGATTGGAGCTTTCCTCCTTCAATTTCTCTCAGCTTCTTGATCTGCAAGTATTTGTCTTTCACCAAAGTTGGGAGGTTTGCAGCCTTTAAATACTTTTTTTGGTGCAGCCCCTCATCTTCTGTCTGAGCCCCAAGGTGTGAGTCAGGGGACTTCTGTCATTGTTCCCATGTTCCCTTGGGCTCTGTGCGTTTTGTTCCAGCCTGCTTTTTCTCTCTGCCCTTCTGCTGTGGAATTCTCTTCTTCCCTCAAGCTTGCCACTGGTTTTCTCTGTTATCGCCACTCTATTATGGAGCCCAGCCAGTGATTTTTAAGATTTTTATTGCATTTTTTCAGCTCTATAAATTCCATTTGCTTAATTTTTGTAATTTCTGTTTCTTTGCAATAGACTTACAAGTTTTCCATTTGTTTCAGGAGAGTTTATAATTTATAGTGAAAGCATTTTAATGATGCCTGCTTTAAAATTCTTGTCTGATTTCTCCAGCATGTGATTCTCCTTGGTGTTAGCATTGGATGACTGTGTTTCCTCATTCATGTTGAGATTTTCCTGGTTCTTGGTGTGACAGGTGATTTTTATTGCATCCAGGACATTTTTATCTATTGTGTCATAAGACTCCAGGTCATATTTAGATTTTTCATTTTAGCAGACATTTCCCTTGTTTAGATTTAGCCTGTGGACCTTAGTCAGTGTTATGGGCCGTGGTTCCAGTGGTGGTTTAATGTGTTATGCTTTTGTGGTGTTGCAGTTTGCTTGGTTGATCTGAGGCTGCTGAAGCTCCCAGTGAACTCTGCTGTGGCTGTCTGTGGGGGCAGAAAGGGTGTCCCTGGCCAGGTCACCAGGTGTCTGTTGGTGGGGAACAAAAAGAGGTTTAATTGGATCTACAGTTCCATGTGGCTGGAGAAGTTCTCATAATCATGGCAGAGGGCGAAAGGCACTTCTTACATGGCGGCAGCAAGAGAAAATGAGGAAGAAGCAAAAGTGGAAACTCCCGATAAGGAGACTTAATCACTGTCACAGGAATAGCATGGGAAACACTGGCCCCATGATTCAGTTACCTCCCCGTGGGTCCCTCCCACAATATGTGGGAATTCTGGGAGATACAATTCGAGTTGAGATTTTGACGTGGACACAGCCAAACCATACCACCTCCCTTTTCACTGTTGCAACTTCCAGCATCCCCAAGCTAACTCCCCCTCTCCTCCACCTCCTTCTCACTCTGATTTTACTTTACTATTTTTACTGTCGGAGCCAGCGGATCTACAACTGCCCTTACTAGCTTCCCGCAAACAGAAGACGCATGAGGACACTTAGCTCAGTACCAGGGGAGAGTAGAGAGGTGTTCCCTACTCCGTTCCCCTCTCGCCTTAAATCTGCTCTTCCTCCTCCCCCTCGGCTTCCTGTCTCCTTTTAGGCCGGCATTGCCCAAGTGTTGAAGCTAGAGATTTTAGCTCCATCCCTCTGTCCTTCATTTCTTTCAGTCCCTCCTTTATCTGGTCACATCTAGCGTGCTCAAAGCTGCTCAAATATGGACTGTTGCCACTGCCTGAGCTCACACCTTGATTTCCTTTGGTTTCGTGTATTTCACAGCTCTGTTGCTTGGTGAGTCCACGTTTTAAATTAACGTATTATCTCAGTGAACTGACCCTTTATTTATATGTAATGTCATTTCTGTCCCTAGTGATTTTATTTGCATTGAAGTAAACTTTATTTGATAGTGATGTAGCCAATCCTGCTTTTAAAAAAAATTAATGTGAGCATGATATATCTGTTTTTATCCTTTTACTTTCAAGCTCCAAATATTATTATATTCTAAATGAGCTTCTTATATGGAATATATAATTGGGCCACATATTTTTAAATCCTCTTTACCAGTCTCTGTTATTATGTTGGTGTGTCTGACCACCTGTTCTTAACATACTTACTGATGTGCTGGGGCTGAAGTCTGCCATTTTATTTTTTAGTTTTATTTGTTCTGTTTGTCATTTCTCAGTTTTCTTTTTCCTGCCTGCTTGTGGTTTACTTGAACTTTTTTTAGAAGTCAGTTTTTATTTTTGAGTGTATATCTTCTTAAAGCTTTTTTAGTGATTATTCTAGGTTTTTTATATATATATGTATATAAACGTTATAAGTACATAACTTATCACCGTCTATTGATGCCAACATTTTACCAGTTTGAACAAAGTGTAGAAACTTTGTTTTCCATTTACTATCCTTGACCATCTCTCATTTATAAAATTATATAGAATAACTGCATGCACTGAGACCATGTTAGACAGTGTTCTAATTTTTGCTTCAGTCACCAAACGTAATTTAGAGAACTCAGGGGGAGACTGTGACATATACATACTAAGTAGTAGGCTTGGAGTAACCAGTAACAGGTTTTCTAACGTTAATTTGATTATTTCTGTCAATGTAGGCTAGTGGTGTAGGCCAACACACATTTCCAGAAAAGCAGGCCTGTTGGAGGCAATTGGAGCAAGCATCAGTGACTGAATATCATTTGCACATCTCCAGTTTTACAATGATTACATATGGCTAATATTATCACAGTACTCAGAATAACTGAAGCAAACATGGGAGATGTTTGTCTGCGTAGGCTGCCATAATGAAGTACCACGAAATGAGGGCCTTAAACAACAGAAATGCATTGTCTTGCAGTTACACAGGCCAGAAGTCCAAGATCAAAGTGTTGGTCAGGCCGTGCTTCCTCTGAAGTCACTAGGATGGGACAGTTCCGGGCCTCCCTTGGCTTGTGGCGGTGTAACTCCAGTCTTCACATGACATTCTTTGTGTGTGTCTGTGTCTGTCCAAATTTCCTGTCTTTATAATGATGTTAGTCACATTGAATTAGGGAGCCACAGTACTCCAGTATGACTTCATCTTAACTAATTACATCTACAATGACCCTGGTCCCAAATAAAGGCCATTTTCTGAGGTGCTGGGGATTAGAACTTCATCACATGAGTTTCTGAGGGACACAGTTCAACCCATAACATATAGAAGTTCCATTAACTTACAGTATATGTAAGTATTCAGATGTGTATTCTGATAGCTAATGTGAAAGGACTTTGTAAACTCTAAACAACTGTGCAGATGTGCGATGGGCATTATATTTCCCACCTCAAGTCCCATGTATTCTTTGAAGCAGGTGATTTTCCTTAGTCCTGGTGTATCAAGCAGCTGACCTCCCAGCTGTTCTGCCCTATGACTTGCTGCTGCTTAAATTCTTCCCATACAGTTCATTAATCGCACCTTTGTAGTGAGCATCAAGTTTCATCCTTTAGTTTTGAAAAATCTTAATACCCATATAAACCTTAATAATAAAGAGTTAACAGAAGTGATAACAGGAGAGTCTTCAAATAATGCCATTGTCACAGTTTAATTTGCTGTTTGTTTGAAGATGGCTCTAATGACATCTCACGTTTTTCCCCCAAGTATCAAATTACCCTCGGCAACTTTACCTGATTATATTAATCATGCTAAATATGAAACTGTCTTTCTTTGAGGTGTTGGAATTTACAGAAGCTATGCCTGTCAGTAACATTCACTACAACTTACGTAGTGAAAACTACCAGTGATGAAGTAGATTTTTTTTTTTTAATTCTGTATATTGTTTAGTACCCTGCATGGAAGTTGGGAGATGGGGCATGAGGGGACAGTAATTGGAGACCGTCACAGTTATTTATGCAATAAAAGTTGTGCATATCTGATATTATCTCTTTAAGTATAGGGTAAATCATGATGACCTTAGTAACTCCAAAGGTCTATCCTATGTATACACTACATACAGTGACATTTATAGCTTTCAAGATTCTTCCACTCATCTACTTTTTTGCTCTGTCTTTAGGAGGGTAAGAATGAGAAATAGTTTCAAATGAAAATATTAGTGAAATCTGAGTTGATACCAATTTACTGATTTTCATGCGCACTGTATAGAACTACCAGCAGACTCTGGGACTGTGCCCACGCATACATACTTAGGTTATATGGGATTTTTGTCTTCAGATGCTCAGTCTTCATGTAAATCATAATTCTGAATCCATTTGAGTAATGTACATTTAGCATAAGCAGAGTTGTAGGCTGGCGTTATTAAAATGCATAGAGCCGACATCCTGGGCTTCTGCTGAAATATGCTTTTAATTGAACCAGAATTATGGCGATATATTACCCACGTGAGTCTGATTATAGCTCAGCATTGGCTTGTATAGTAGCTCCTTGCTCCAGAAAACTGTGTCGTAGCCCATATGTTGTGTTTAGGCATTTAAATATTCTATAGTATGTATATCTGAATTGTTTGATTTAGTGTTATCTAAGCATATGTTATCTTGGGAAAGATGCATCTTGAAGCCAAGTCAGTTTGAAAAGGATTTTTTAGTAATAATTGTATTTAGCAGTGATTAAAGGTCATTCATAAAGATATACATTGTTTAATTGAAGCTCTACTTCTATTTGAGCTTTAGGGATAAAAAAATAGCAGGAATAAAGGCAACATTCATTGAAAGTATCTTTTGTTTACTTTTATAACTTTGTTAAATTATAATTCTCACTTTCCATACTAAGTCTAGGGAAAAAAACTGCTCATAGAGACCACCATTTCTCTATAGATTATATCCCAGAAATAGAGCCTAAAGTGATCAACTTCAGTGAGTATACGAATGCAGCCCTGATTTTTCTCATTTCAACCTGCAAAAGGAGGTCTTTGGGGCATGATAATGTGATAACATAACAGTATCTATTTTAATAAGTAAAGTTCAGAAAAGAAATGGTTGCCTGATACGAATGCAGTTTGAAGTCCTTGGTAAGCTTTCCTTTTCTACTGTATGTTGTTATATTTAATGTTCACAAAGATGAATAGATGGTCATGACAGAGAGGTTTCTCCTCATGCCAATTTATTGCCTCTTGTTCAGCTAACTTAGGAGTTTTCTTTTTTTTATTTATGTCTTTTAATTAACAACTAAATTTAAAATATTTCCCACATACATGTAGTATCTAGTCACAGTATTTTCAGTTTATGCTGCTTTTACAAAGGTAGATGCTACTGAATCGTGTGTTTGGGCTGTTTTTATGGAAGTAGAGCAGCTCACATTCATATTGCATTTGGTTGACCCCAAACGTTGGATAGCCCACTTGCAGTCAGGAATAACCACCTTTTGGAAGTGTGAATCCTGTGATCATTCACTGTTTTCTCATTAGTAGATTCTTGTACTTGTTCCATCACATTAAGACATTTTTTTAAAGGGATGAGTTTGTGAGTGTTCATATACGCCCTCTCCAGTTCATCTTTCTTATCCTGTTATTTACAGCAGTGATGTTTGCTTATACGAAGCTCCTTTGTTCTGTGAGGCGAAGGTTTCTCTGTGCAGGTCCAGCCCTGCAGGTTGATCACAGACCTGCGACCTGTAATTCAATAGAGCTGGGCCCTGTTTACAAAGTCCAGATTTCCTGTGCTGTCAGTTAGGACAATCAACACAAAGACTGAGAGCTTTTGGAACTAAATAAACAATGAGAAAAACATTCAAGGCTGCCAGTAACCCTTCACAGGTAATTTAACAGCCTTTGACTATAAGGCATCAGTTGTTGTAGATGTCTGCCGAGTATGAAATCTGACATTCTGCCTTGCCGTGTTCTGCCAATAGCTTTCAGCGTAATCTCTCACTGAGGCCCACTGGAGCCCCTTCAGAGCACCGTGCTTTCACGTGAAGCCTAAGTGGTCCTGTTAAGACAGACATCCACACCTGCATTCTGTCACATGTTCATGTCATGTGGGTTTCTGATATGGAACATCAGATTATTTAAAATTGGTAGATTAACTAAATCGGAAATTTCCCCCTGATCTATGAGGAAAACATCTCTATTGACAAGTCGAAGCCCTTTGAACTCTTCCAGATAGGCATACATGCTAATGTATAGGCTTCTACGTCTCTGAGGAGCAGTATAGGCTGGACAGGCAGAAAACAGAAAAGGATTGCTGTATCCTATGGCATAGAATTTTAACCATTTAGACAATTAGTGATTTTGTTTAAATCTCCATGTTTATGTGTTTTTAATTTAACTTGTTTGCTTTCTGATGCATTTGATGGCTTTGCTGATGGTCTGGATAATGCTTGTAGTAGCTCTTTATATGACTGTTTATGTTTCAAAGCCAACAAGAAACATCTGTGATTT
Organism: Cacajao melanocephalus; assembly: GCA_963573385.1. Classification (NCBI taxonomy): domain Eukaryota; kingdom Metazoa; phylum Chordata; class Mammalia; order Primates; family Pitheciidae; genus Cacajao; species Cacajao melanocephalus. The sequence continues at coordinate 9,503 of CAUYLG010007465.1, forward strand.
AAAATCAAGCAACTTGAATTCATGTAGATCAGCATCAGCAGTGCCTTCCTCTTATCTCAGCAGTCAGATGGTGGTGAGAGCATAAAACCAACCAGTCATCAGCAAAGGTGTGCCCGCCTACAAATTCCACACTGCCACCACACACGCCTTGATGAGATGTTTGTATGGAACATCTCAAAGAAAGGACCATGCGAGCAGGTCACTTTCCATGTGAGTTTCCTTCTTCACTGTTTCATGGCGAAATTTAGTAGCCTATCTCAAACACGTTTGCAAATCAAAAATGGCTCATTTTAAGCCCCTTGAGTTTAAATCTAAACAGATGTTAATAAAGAATAGGAGGGGAAGAAGATTAATCTTATAAGCCTGTGACTGAGCGGAAAGTATAGATGTCTCACATCCCAGCAGGCTCCACGGAAGGCAAGGCAGTGGAGAGAGCAGTGCCTGTTGATCGGCCACTGACAGTGTTCGTCACTGGAAAGCCCCCTCTTCTCTAGGTCCTGCAGTCAAAATGTATTCTTCGTCTTTTGATGTTTGTGCCAATATGACTACTAGTAATTTACGAGTTTCATAGGCATTTGCTGACTACTACTGGATCTGTGAATCTTGCTATATAGTTCCTGGGGTTTGGGATTTGATTTTGTGAATCTTTTCTTTATACTTATTCCATTTTTATTGGGGATTTTGGTACTTTTCATGTAAACTTGCAAGTTTTTTTTAGTATTATAAATATTAACATTTTACTGTGGTCTAACTTTCAACTATATATTTAAGATTTATCTATTTTTTTTCCTGCGCTTATGGCACCTTTTGTCTTACAATATATTTTTCATTTTTTTTTTTTTTATCAAATCAGGCTGTATAATGCAAAGTCCTAAAAGAAAGGCAGTGGGCATTAAAGCCTACACAGAGGTAGTCATATTGAATTGAGTGAGCAGTTGGTTGAAACAAGGGTATGGAATACTGTGACTAAAGGTTTGGACGTGAGGAAATAGCATTCCTTGTATGGGGGACAGTGGGCAGTCACGTAGCTCTAGAGCTCAGAGGCGAGCAGTGTGGATTGTGGAAGGTCTTGGAGTCCATGTTAAATAGCGTGGACCTCATCATATAGGTAGTAAGGAGCCATTCCATGTGTGGAGACGTAGAGGGGTAACATAATTAGATATTTATTTTGGAAAGATGATACTACTGTGATTAAGATTCAGAAAGACAAAGATGGAGGCAAGCATTCATTAAGAGGTGATGGAAATAAAAAACGGTGTCAATTATGAACATTTTTAGAGACCAACTCTATAAGAGGCAGCACACTGCATATGGAGCATGAGGAAGATGGGTTGAAGGTGACTTCCAGCTTTATGACTTAATGATCGGATGATGAGGCTGTTGAGCGAGGCGGGACATACTACTCTCCTGGATTGAGAATGGAGGAGTAGAGTACTGTTTTTATGTAAAACATGGAGCATGTGATACAGATAGAACATCCAGGTGGAGATACGTAATAGTCTCCTGAAAACTAAAAATTGAAGCTGAAAAACTTAAGTGGGAATGGAGATACAAATTGAAGAGTGATGGACATGGAGGTGGTCATTGAAGTGGTGGAAAGAAGTAATGTCAGCCCGGGGTTGAGTATGTAATGTAAGAAGGAATCCGAGACTAGAGCCGTAGGATAGTGACAGCACACGGGGAGCTAGGGAAACAGCAGGAACCATCCAGGAGGAGCACGAGGGCTGAGGGTGGCAAGCGAAACCTGTGGGGGCTGCTGTGTACTTTGAAGGGAGAGGCGTGGGAAAGGCTCATCAAATGCTGAGAGGGAGGGGACGACTTTGCAATCAGCGCTGCTTTTGAACCTTCTCTAAGCGCTCTGTCAGTGAGAGTAGGAACGGTGATGCCTGGGTGTGGTACCACCAAGAAGCCGATAAGGGAGGAAGAAGTAGAACCTGTGCCCTCTTCCTGCACACATCTGTAGAGTCTACTGAGGGCAATAGCTTTGTGGCCCTCATAAATTGTCAGCTTAGCAGAGTACAAGCATTAAAGTATGGTTATGAACATTTAAAATTAAGCTACAAACTAGATATCTGGAACAAACATGTACAGGAATTATATTTTTAATATATGAAGAATTCACATAAATCATCATGTGAAAACTCTAAGATAGCCATGGAAAAATGGAAAAAGGGTATGATTGAAAGATTTATGAAGAACTGAAATACATCATGAAATAATGTTCAACCTTTATAGTAGCCAAAGAAGTATAACATAAAAGGGCCATTTATTACACACTAAATAATCTGTTAAAAAACACCACTGTACATGTCTGTGATTGTTTGTTTCTAGTTTTCTCAAAAACTTGGATTTATATATATATAAATATAATATATATCTATATATTATTTTATTGCATTTTTGGTTCTGGGGTACATGTAAAGAACATGCAGGATTGTTGTGTAGGTACATACACGGCAATGTGGCTTGCTGCCTCCATCCCCATCACCTGTATCTGGCCTTTCTCCCTGTGTTATCCCTTCCCAACTCCCTACCCTCCACTGTCCCTCCCCTAGTCCCCCCCAACAGACCTCAACCTGTGATGCTCCCCTCCCTGTGTCCATGTGTTCTCATTGTTCAACACCCACCTATGAGTGAGAACATGCGGTGTTTGATTTTCTGTTCTTATGTCAGTTTGCTGAGAATGATGGTTTCCAGGTTCATCCATGTCCCTACAAAGGAATCAAACTCATCGTTTTTCATG
>CAUYLG010007467.1:0-48793 GCA_963573385.1 Cacajao melanocephalus
TCTCTGTGCTTTCACTGGGAGCTACAATCCTGGGCTGTTGTTAATCAGCCATTTTGGATGTCTCCGCCCGGTGATGAAGTTTTTTCTGTTTCTTAGTTTTCCTTTGGCGGACGCCCCTTCCCCGCACAGCTGGACCTTCCCGGTTCAGCTGTGCTTACTCTGAAACTCTCAGTCCTCAGCGCTTCCAATTGCTGTTCTCCTTGTGGGGACGGGACCAGCCGAGCCGGAGTCGTCCCGTATACTCCGCGCCGAGAAGCGCCGTGCTGGGGCGCCGGCAAAATAGCCGCGCCGGCCAAAAAAGTTACGCTGGCGACCCGTGTGGCTCCTCCGCCGGGAATCTCCTCGTCTGTGGGCAACAAAAATTCGTCTGAAAGTGCGGCGTCCACTCGCTCTCTGTGCTTTCACTGGGAGCTACAATCCTGAGCTGTTGTTAATCGGCCATCTTGGATCTCTCTCCCTTTTGATCTTTCTTGATTTGAAGTCTGTTTTATCAGAGACTAGGATTGCAACCCCTGCTTTTTTTGGCTCTCCATTTGCTTGGTGAATCTTCCTCCATCCCTTTATTTTGAGTCTGTGTGTGTCTTTGCATATGAGATGGGTCTCCTGAATACAGCACACCAATGGGTCTTGACTCTTTATCCAATTTGCCAGTCTGTGTCTTTAGCCCATTTACATTTAAGGTTAATATTGTTATGTGTGAATTTGATCCTGCCATTTTGATGCTAGCTGGTTGTTTTGCCCATTCGTTGATGTAGTTTCTTCATAGTGTTGATGGTCTTTACAATTTGGTATGTTTTTGCAGTGGCTGGTACTGGTTATTCCTTTCCATGTTTAGTGCTTCCTTCAGGAGCTCTTACAAGGCAGGCCTGGTGGTGACAAAATCTCTCAGCAGTTGCTTGTCTGCAAAGGAATTTATTTCTCCTTCACTTTTGAAGCTTTAGTGTGGCTGGATATGAAACTCTAGCTTGAAATTTTTTTTCTTTAAGGATATTGAATATTGGCCCCCACTGTCTTCTGGCTTGTAGGGTTTCTGTCAAGAGATCTGCTGTGAGTCTGATGGGCTTCCCTTTGTGGGTAACCCAACCTTCCTCTCTGGCTGCCCATAGCATTTTTCCTTCTTTTCAACCCCGGTGAATTTGATGATTATGTGCCTTGGGGTTGCTCTTCTCAAGGAATATCTTTGCAGTGTTCTCTGTGTTTCCTGAATTTGAATATTGGCCTGCCTTGCTAGGTTGGGAAGTTCTCCTGGATAATATCCTGAAGAGTGTTTTCTCACTTGGTTTCATTCTCTCTGTCACGTTCAGGTACACCAATCAAATGTGGATTTGGTCTTTTCACATAATCCCATATTTCTTGGAGGCTTTGTTCATTTCTTTTCACTCTTTTTTCTCTGTTCTTGCCTTCTCACTTTATTTCATTGAGTTGATCTTCAATCTCTGATATCCTTTCTTCTGCTTGATTGATTCAGCTATTGAAACTTGTGTATCCTCCACGAAGTTTTCATGCTGTGTTTTTCAGCTCCATCAAGTCATTTATGCTCTTCTCTACACTGGTTATTCTAGTTAGCGTTTCATCTAACCTTTTTTTCAAGGTTCTTAGTTTCCTTGCATTGGGTTAGAACATGTTCCTTTAGCTCAGAGAAGTTTGTTATTACCTACCTTCTGAAGCCTGCTTCTGCCAATTCATCAAACTCATTCTCCATCCAGTTTTGTTCCCTTGCTGGTGAGTGATTGTGATCCCTTGGAGGAGGAGAGGTGTTCTGGTGTTTGGCAATTTTAGCCTTTTTGCGTCAGTTTCTTCCCATCTTTGTGGATTTATCTACCTTTGGTCTTTGAAGTTGGTGACTTTTGGATGGGGTGTCTGAGTGGACATCTTTTCTGTTGATGTTAAAGCTATTTCTTTCTGTTTGTTAGTTTTCCTTCTCACAGTCAGGCCCCTCTGCTGCAGGTCTGCTGGAATTTGCTGGAGGTCCACTCTAGACCCTACTTGCCTCGGAATCACCTGCCAGGGCTGCAGAACAGCAAAGATTGCTGTCCATTCCTTCCTCTGGTAGTTTCGTCCCAGAAGTGTACCTGCCAGATGTCAGCCAGAGCTCTCCTGTATGAGGTGTCTCTTAAGATAAATGGGGGTCAGCGAGCCACTTGAGCAGGCAGTCTGTCCCTCCTCAGAGCTCAAGTGCTGTGCTGGGAGATCTGTTGCTCCCTTCAGAGCTGCTGGGTAGGGAAGTTTAAGTCTGCTGAAGCAAAACCCACAATCGCTGCTTTTCCCAGGTGCTGTGTCCCAGGACAGTGGAGGCTTTATTTATAAGTTCCTGGCAGGCTGCTGCCTTTTTTCAGAGATGCCCTGACCAGCAGGAAGGGAGTCTAATCACAGTCTGCCTGCAGAGGCCTTGCTGAGCTGCTGTGGGCTCCGCCCAGCTGCTGTGTAAACTTCCCTGTGACTTTGTTTACACAGGTGAGTTTAGAACTGCCTACCCGAGCCTCAGTAATGGCAGACACTCTTCCCCCACCGAGCTCGAAAGTCCCAGGTTGAGCTCATACTGCTGTGCTGGCTGTGAGAATTTCAAGCCAGCAGATCTTAGCTTGCTGGTGTTTGTGGGGGTGGGACCCTCCAATCCAGACCACTTGGCTCCCTGGCCTCAGCCCCCTCTTTTTCAGGGAGATGAGCGGTTCTGTCTCGCTGGCATTCCAGGCACCAATGGGGTATGAGAAAAAAAACTGCTGTGTCTAAAATGGCCACCCAGTTTTGTGCTGGAAACCTGGGGCACTGGTGTTGTAGGCACTGGAAGGAATCTCCTGGTCTGCGGGTTGTGAAGACTGTGGGAAAAGTGCAGTATCTGAGCCAGAGTTCTGGAGTGTCCAGAAAAGTCCCTAATGGCTTCTGTTGGCTAGGAGAGGGAGTTCTCTGGCCCCTTGTGCTTCCCCAGGTGAGGTGACACCCCACCCTGCTTCAGTTAGCCCTCCTGAGGCTGCACCCACTGTCCCACCTGTCCCAGTGAGATGAACCTGGGACCTTGATTGGAAATGTGGAGATCACTTGCCTTCTGGCTTGCTCTCGCTGGGAACTGAGGTCCAGAGCTGTTCCTATTTGGCCATCTTGGCAGACTGCTCTGATATCAGCCTTTTTGTGCTGGTTTCTTCCCATCTTTGTGGATTTATCTACCTTTGGTCTTTGAAGTCAATGACTTTTGGATGGGGTCTCTGAGTGGATGTCCTTTCTGTTGATGTTGAAACTATTTCTTTCTGTTTGTTAGTTTTCTTTCTAACAGTCTCCTCTGCTGAAGGTCTGCTGGAGTTTGCTGGAGGTCCACTGCAGATCCTGCTTGCCTGGGAATCACCCACAGGGGCTGTAGAACAGCAAAGATTGCTGTCCATTCCTTCCTCTGGTAGCTTCATCCCAAAAGGGTAAATGCCAGATGTCAGCCAGAGCTCTCCTGTCTGAGGTGTCTCCCAGTCAGGATACATGGGGATCAGGGAGCCACCTGAGGTGGCAGTCTGTCCATCAGAGCTTGAGTGCCATGCTGGGAGATCCATTGCTCCCTTCAGAGCTGCTGGGTAGGGACATTTAAGTCAGCTGAAGCTGAACCCACAACTGTCCCTTTGCCCACATGCTCTGTCTCAGGAAGGTGGGGGCTTTATTTTTAAGTCCGTAATGGGCTGCTGCCTTTCAGAGATGTGCTGCCCAGGAAGAAGGGAGTCTAGTGACAGTCTGCCTGCAGAGGCCTTGCTGAGCTGCCATGGGCTTGGCTCAGTTGCTCTGTAAACTTCCTGGCAACTTTGTTTACACAGGCGAGGTTAAAAACCGCCTACCTAAGCCTCAGCAATGGTGGACACCCCTCCTCCCACGAGCTCGAATGTCCCAGGTTGAGCTCAGACTGCTGTGCTGGCTGCGAATATTTCAAGCCAGTGGATCTTAGCTTGCTTGTCTTCGTGGGAGTGGGACTCGCCGAGCCAGATCACTTGGCTCCCTGGCTTCAGCCCCTGTTTTTAGGGGAACGAGTGGTTCTGTCTCGCTGGTGTTGGTGCCACTGGGGTATGAGAAAAAAAAAAACTGCTGTGGCTAAAACAGCTGCCCAGTTCTGTGCTGGAAATCCAGGGTGCTGCTGTTGTAGGCATTGGAGGGAATCTCCTGGTCTGCGGGTTGTGAAGACTGGGGAAAGCGCAGTATCTGAGCCAGAGTGCTAGAGTGTCAGGAAAAGTCCCTAATGGCTTCCCTTGGCTAGGAGAGGGAGTTCTCCAGCCCCTTGGACTTCCCTGGTGAGGCGACCCCCCCACCCTGCTTTGGCTCACCCTCCTTGGGCTGCACCCACTGTCTAACCAGTCCCAGTGAGATGAACCTGGCACCTTAGGTGGAAATGGGGAGATCACTGGCCTTCTGCGTCACTTTTGCTAGGAACTGTGAACCAGAGCTGTTCCTATTTGGCCATCTTGGCAGAAATCCCTATAAGAAATTCTTTCTGACCTGCTGGCTGACCTGGGACTGAAAGGTGCTTGCCTGGTAAGCCTGAATCCGTTTTTGTGTTTGTTAGTGTGATTTGAAAACAGGTTGTAAGGACAGCAGTGCAAGGGCCAAGGGCACTGTGATGTTCTCTGTCTTGGCTCCTTCCAGAAGAGGAAGAACAGAAGTTATCTCAGTCTCTGGGAACCTTATATTCTACAGTTCCCCTTCCTCCTAGGTGGTAATACTCCCATATAGAAGATTTCAGCAACTGAACTACACCTCACCTTGATACATACTGCCATATTTGACACTCACATAAACCCTATGAGAAGATATAAAGATTACATGTGATTGATCAGATGTTTTAAAGTGGAAGAACCCATGCCTCCAGATATTTCCCTTTAAAAGACATTTTCAGTTGTTATAAATATAGGATCAGGGAAATGTAGTTATATAGATCATAGAATCCTACAAACGATGAAAATATAAACTTAATTTTGAACTTCCTGGGACCAAAGCAAATTGGGGCTAAGTCAATGACATGGTTCATATTTGTAAGGACCAAGAATGATGCAGCTTCAGTGAAACAAAACATTAGGGACATAAATTGGATGTTTCCTGATGGGTCATCGCAAATGGGGCAACCGATGCTGGCCTTAACAATATCCTTACAATAATCATCTAAAAGAGAAGGGGGAAGGTTTAGTATAACATGATGTTATGATTTGGATGTGTTTGGTCCTGCCAAAACTCGTGGAAATTCAATTGCCAATGTACAGTGGTGGGAGGAGGTGCCTTTAGGAGATGATTAGGATGTTAAAATAGATTAATGCCTTTCTCTTGAGACTGTGTTAGTTCTCCTGGGAATGGATTAGTCTCTGTGTGAATGGGCTGTTCTAAAGAAATACCTCTTCTCACGTTTACCCCTTTTCAAATACACCCACTTTGCCTTTTGTTTCTCTGTGTCCATTGTGACACAGTATGAGGCTCTCACCAGAAGCCAACCAGATGCCAGCATCATGATTCTTGAGGTTCCCAGCCTCTACAGTCATAAGCCAAATAAAACTCTTTTCTTTAAATTACCTAGTCTCAAGTATTCCATTATAGCAACACAAAATGGACTAAGACCTGTAACTTTCTTTGCTCTGTGTATAAAGAAAATACTTTAAAAAATTGAGCATGATAGATTTTCCTCAGTGCAAATCACCACCTGAGAGTAGATCAGGCCTGTAAACGAAGGCCTAACTGGGTTCTAGGCGACTCTAATTCACTTTAGAAGTAACAATCAGCTTGCTTATCAAGGAACAGAGCCCCTTTCTTCATTCTTGCAAAAACATGGCACTAAACTGAAAAGGGTTAAAAGTTCATTTTTTAAGTTAATATTTGTGTCATATGTCAAGAACTTTGCTAGGTCCTAGAACATTTGATCTTCTCAATTGCTGCATTATTACAGATGAAGATACTGAAACACAGAATGATTAAATGGTTATTTTTGCCCAGGACAACAATGGTACAAAAGAAGAACTGAGATTTGAACCCAGATCATTGAATTTCTGATGCCAGGCTTCTTCCACCGTGCTGATTAATGTTCTCCCTAAAGTAATCGTTATCAAAGAAAGACTGATAAGGGAGAGAATACATTATTATCATTTACAACAAAACAGATTGCAAGGCACAAGAACTCTACATACATCCTAAAATAATTTTTTAAAAATTCTTCTTGTACAACTCATCTTGGAAGCTTGAATACATGCACCCTGCATCTTTTTGCTACATGTGGGAAGGATGTCATCTCAGAAAATGTAGATTCCATTGAAATGTGAAAGAGGTCAAGTCAGCCAACAGTGGTCTTGTCCTAAGTCGTAACTGAAAAGCCATTCGCAAGCAAGCTCAGCAACCATGTCTAACATTCTAAAGCCAGACCTCCTGTTTATTAGGCTCTGTGGTCTGGTGGAAATGCAAAGATTTTGGAGACAGATGGGAGTTTAAGGCTGCTACCAGCATTAACTAGCTGTGTGACCTCATTTAATCTCTCCAATTCTCTGTTCAGTCCTCCCTTTTTCATAAAAAGGAATATGCATCTTGTTGTGGAGGTTTGAGATGGTGTATCAAAACTTTATGGCTTAGTAGATGCTCAAAAAATGGTTATTGTTGTTGTTATGGTGAGTATGTGGATGCCAAGGAGAAAGACAGCCTGTGTGGTAAATGACAATTTTGTTGTTTGAGCTCACTGTGTTCAATGAAACTTTAATACCAAATTATATCTAATATACTGGCATGCATTGTGGGGAAACAAGATGGATGAAACACCAACTTTCTGCCGTCAGGAACTTTACAACCCATAAATAAAATAACTTATAGAGTGGAAGCAATTCAGTTTGTTGGTGAAAAGGGCTCAAATAAAACAATAATGGGAGATGGGGTCATAAACGTCGGTTGAGGCCTGTTGCAGGTCTTGAATGCCAGGAGACAGAGTTCATTCTCAGCTTGGTAAAATTCTGTGAGCAGAAAAGCAATGAAAAAAAAAAATCCTAATTTTTATTTAGGTAGCCTCATCAAGTGAAGAAAGTGGTAGAAAGGGGTCTGGCTAATGATGTGGTCCAGTGTGAGAAGAGCATGAAGTTGGAATTGTTTTTCCAAGGTTGGTGGAAGAAATGAGCTGGTCCTCTGCTTTCCCTCTTGGGGTCTTTCTGGGACTCCAAAAGGGAGTAGAAAGCAGTTGACTGAGGTTGAAGGTGGTTTGTATGGAACAGGGCAAAACTGACCAACTCCCTGGAGGGGAAGTCACCACTTAGTGGCATCCGACTTTCCAACCAGGATCTGTTAAACTTCTTGGGTCCAGGTCTCATCGTGTTGCCCAAACAGCAAAGAAAAATGGTTCCCTTTGATTCTAGGCTCCTAGTCGAGAAAAACAAAAAAAAAGAATACCTGGTACTCCAAAATAGCATTTTGATGAAATATCTAATTAAATGCCTATGCCTAATAATGGTTTAGTAATGCAATATAACTCCAATTATTTTTCTTAAATGATATTCTACTTAGAATGTCATTAGTATTTTCAGGATTTATTTTCATCATTAATCTTTAACACACAGAATAGGAAATGAAAATAGCAATCCTTTTGAATGCTAATCAGTAATTTGAAAAGATTTCCTGTGACTAAGTTAAAAACATCTTATTAATCTATTATATAATTTGTTAAAGAACTACATATCCTTCAGTAAGTATAGCATGACTTTGAACACTGGGGAGTGATTCAGTAAATAAGCAGATGAAAAATATAACAGCAGGCAAGTAATGTATTTAAGGTTTTTTATCAAAGTGTCTGATATATAGTAAGTACCCCAAATAACAGGTGTTATTATTTAGAAATCCATTTGAATACACTTTCATCTCCAATATGTATTTGCCAAATTAGCTGATACTTTGAACATAAAACTATTTCTGCTAAAATAAGCTAAGTGTATTGTAAGTCTGTAGAAATGAGTCATCTAAGTTCACTACACCAAAGAAAAGACTCTCTCGTTTGCAGGACAATATATACAATGATGCTAGCTTTTCAGCAAGATGACACCCTGACTCACTAGCTTCAGTTACATTCATGAGATTGTATTTATTAAAGGATGGGGGTGTGCAGAAAAGTACACTTACCTATTTTTGGAAAGTTCCCAGCAACCAGGGTTAAAATAAGAGATTTCTTCTTAAACTCATTAAAATAACTAGAAAACTCTCTTTCCTAAGCATCATGATTAATCAGGGCTTAACTAGACTTGAAGATTTCTTTTTTTTTTTTTTTTATTTGAGAGAGAGTCATACACTGTTGCCTGAGCTGGACTGCAGTGGTGTGATCTTAGCTCACTGTAACCTCTGCCTTCTGGATTCAAGTGACTCTCCTGCCTCAGCCTCCCAAGTAGCTGGGATTACAGGCGCCTGCTACCATGCTGGGCTAGTTTTTGTATTTTTAGTAGAGACAGGGTTTTGCCATGTTGGCCAGGCTGGTCTTGAACTCCTGACCCCAAGTGATCCACTGACCTCAGCCTCCCAAAGAAGTGCTGGGATTACAGACATGAGCCACTGCACCCAGCTAGACTTGAAGATTTCTTTCATGACTTGTGGTTCTTCGAAACTTATCATCTTAAATTCCCTTTTTTGACTGGTAGGGGAAAAGAGTAAGAAGATAGGAAAATTTTAAAAGTATATCATCCTAAATGTTTTGTTGGAGTTTCCTAGGGCTCTAAAATAAAACAATGCCCATTGCTCTTAATTCTCTTAAATATATGTGTGTATTTGTATACATAAATAGATATAGATAAATAGTGTATAAAGTCTAACTGCAGAAAAATTACAATGTGATTAGAACAGTTGACATATTAAAAGGAGGACTCTTGTTGAGATTGAATTAAGAGTGGTTAACAACAGTCCTCACTGAATTAATTTGCATACATTTTCTTATTTAGCAAACTGAAGAGAAATCATCTTCATAGGTTTCTTGTCCATGTCATGTAGGTGGTTTTGCTTGGACAACAGCAAATCAGTCATTTGATTCCATCAAGTCAGGCAAGGTATCAAACAGGTTAGTAAAAAGAAAAACAATTAGGAAAAGAAGTTGATCAACTCACACAACTGTCCCCAGTAGACTCCAGCATAGCTTCGCTGAAGCATATATTTTAAATTCAGTCTTCATTTTTAATTTATTTATATGTTTCATCCTTATCACTCTTTATAATCCTATAATTTGTATCTAATTATACAATTTATTATTTGTAAGGACTCCAGAGGATAGAGACAAATGATACTTCAAGGCATTACCTAGGGTACAAATACCATTTTTAAAAAGGAATGAAAGGTTTCCACAGACAATATACCTTCTGTGACAGACATTAGTGAACTCATCAGCTTTTCCTTTCTCTCCCCTCCAACTATGTGGTGATGTTTCTCTTCCTGACTCCCTCAAAGTTAGGAGTGGCCATATGACTAATTCTGAATACTGGGTTGTGGCCAACCTGACGTGTCACTGCTGGCTGCGGCTAGTGTGAAACTCTCCAGCTCCCCTTCTCCTTATTGCGGTGACCACAAATGTCTCAGATGGTTGAGGTCCTGTCAGCGGGTCCCTGGGTGTGAATGACAAGAGCTGGGTGCCCTGCCGACATGGGTTGGGCCTGAAGCAAGAGTGAGGAATAACCTGTATTATGTGAAGCCGCTGAAGGGTGACGGTTGTCAGCACTGCATAATCTAGCCTGTCCTAACTAACATACCTCCCTTGATTGGCAAATGCAGAGTCCAGGTCATGAGTGAGTTTTAAAAAATATACAGAAATGAAATGTGCTGGTGGCACAGTGAAATTTATTTGTCTTTATGATTTACACATAATAATTAAACACACAAAAGAATAAACACTGACAAGACAGCCATATGTAGCTTAGGAAATGACTGGTCCCAATGCAATCATACAAATGTTCATTCAGTGTAAAAATGAGTTTCTTTTTAATGGTTTTAATCTTGTTTTTTCCAGTCCCCAAGGCTTGTACCATTCAGTACAAATGTTTTTGCTATTGGGTTATCATTAGGCACATGTTTACCAATTCTCAGGAAATGAATAAAATCAACAGACACATCCTGTGACAATAGAGCACATTTTCATAGAAATGAAATTGATGAGCTTATTACAGTTTGAATCAGTTCAGCTATTAGATCTACACATAAAACATTATTAACAAATTACATTTGTATTAAGTTTTTATTTAAAAATATTACACTTTTTTGTGCAAGGGTTTCATTGATTTCTTTGGTTTTAAACACTATGGATCTATTTTACCTAAATATATATAGTTCTATTTGTACCAAACATCAAAAATCAAAAAATTAAAATTTCAAAAGGTAAAAATGGAATTATTGCTTTGATATAAAAAAGGCCTAGCCCATTTGAGAACTACTGCCATTACTGCTTTCCTATTGGAAAACTATCCTGGAAATCAAGGAATGTACCCCATAGCTCCCTGCAGAAAGTATAATTTGGTTGCACATCACATTATCATCATATTAATATGACCCTACCTTCACCAAAGCTATCCTGATCTTGTCCTTAAAAAATAAAACAAAGCAAAATAGCATAAATAAATAAGTTTACCTAAGGGGATACAATAAATAGCCTACTAGATAGGAATAAAGAATATTGTAACATAAAGCCCTTCAGTGCTGTACAATTAAACAACAGCTTTGGATTTTCAAGGTCTCTAAATGCAGCCTCCATTTCATAAGAGTTTTATTGCTGGTATGCAACTGACAGAACAAGAGAATACATTTCTGTTGTTCTCATGTGAGAGTGAATGCACAGCAGATAAAACCATCAATTCTGCCTTTTGAGAATTTACTTGGGCATGTATCATTGCCAGTTTTTGACCTCTGCCTAACTGTAGGGTAAAATCTTAGGATTAAAAATATCCAAATAATATTCCTTCAGTTCTTAGTGGTTTCTTGGTCTCCAGAATAGTTAAAAACAGAGAGGAAATTAAACTTAAAAGTTTTGCTGCCTTCTTTTCTTGGCATCCATCGCATCCAGAATGGGCTGTCTTTTTGCAGTGTATCTCTGACGAAGTTCTTCTATCTCCCGTTCCATCATAGGGTCCAGTGCTTTTAACCGCATCTGTAGTTCTTCTAAACTTAGATTTTTCAACTAGATATAGAAACAAACAAAGATATTAATACAGTGAAAGTAATGTCTCATTAATGTCTCGAGTTTTAACATGAATATTTCAGTATATTATTTACATCATCTTTGAAGTATGGTTAAAAAATTACAACAGGAATTTCCTCCTTGAAGAACCTAGAGGCCATATCTTGCAAGAACCTCAAGTAATCTGCAATGAAATAATCCAATCCTCTGTTTTTAGAAAAGAGCAAATGAGAAAAATAAGTTGATGAAATTTTTTAAAAGGTACAAAGACAAATCCACCACTGCCAACGAACAGATTTTCAGAATATGTTTCAGGTATATTCACTCTGACTCCTTACATCTTTGCCAGCTACTGAGTGCTACAATAATCATGAACACTTGCAGAGATCACCCAAGAACGTGACAAAATTGTATCAAGGTTAAATTAACCATTCTATTCTCTATTTTACCAAATGCTTAATAAAGAAGATGACTGTGGTAGGGGCAGGAAGTAAGGCTGATTAGGCCTGGTGGGGCCCCAAAAGCAGGAAGCCACGATCACTTCTGGAGTAGGACAGTTATGTAAGAGTAATCCAGGTTCGGTTTTCTTTTCTTCTTTTTTTTTTTTTTTTTGAGACAGGGTCCCACTATGTTGTCCAGGATGGCCTCAAACTTCTAGGCTCAAGAGATCCTCCTGCCTTGGCCTCCTCAGTTGCTGGGATGTGCCACTGCACCCAGTTCAGGCTTGGTTTTAAAATGATAAAATCTGCAACTTACTTCTTGTTTTAAGAAGATAACTGTCTTTGGTTATTTTATGAGTCAAGCTAGGAAAAATACTCATTACTTACAGTCATCCAAAGTAGCATTTCTCAGTGGATGGTCCACTTTCCTCACCATCCCTGGCCCTATCGTGACTTCTGCTCCCAAAAACCAAATTCACTCTTAGCTGAGAAAGACTCTGAGGATACTGAAAAGAATGAGTCACAGACTCTCTGAAGGAAATTCAAAAAAGTAGTTCCAAAAATATTTTGAAAAATGACAGTGTTATGGGAATAGTATGCAGGCTTCCATGATGATGACTTTGAAGGCGAATGCCACTCACTTTGGTGCATAAGAAGTTCTGGTGTGTATATTAATAATCAGCCCTGTTATTTTTTAGTCATATGTCACGAAAGAATCTAGCTTTTAATATTACGGTATAAAAGATACCATTTATATATAATATGTAGTATTATATACTTTCTTCATTGATTTTTAATCCAAGTAGTAACCATGCATCTGTTATATGCTCAATGCTGTTCAAATCACTGTGGGATAAAGAATAAGACAACAGGGAAACTCCAAACTTTGAACTGTACACATCAGTAATGGCCAAGTTGAAAGTCCAGTGTAGACCATGCAACCACATTTCCCAAGAAAGACATGCCCAGCCATGTCTACATAGGATCCAATTCCACTTCTGTGTTCTTCAACATTGTCTCTATTTCAGCCTGTCTTAATCTTCCCCATTTCTAAATTTCTTATGTAACATAATCTAAACAACACAATTTAGTACTTGATTCTAAATCATGTACTATTTCATGGTTCATTTTTATGCATGAGTTTCATGTCCCTACTCTAGATATTCCAAAAATATTTAGACTTTAGAGACTGTACATATACCAAGAAACTATCCTACTATACTGCAAATAACATGACGTAAAGGTAGATAAATACGAATAAGAATACATGATGCAAAGGAGTGGGCTACTCTAAGATTAGAAGAACTAACATATAAAGCAAACAATTATCATTAATTCTGAATTAAGCTATTCCTGGGGCAAACTGCCAATAAGTTTATAAATATTATGTTGCAGTAATAGATTGAATTCAGGGAAAGAAGCTACTTAGAAGAAAAATTGTCTTCCTTTAACAGACTTTTATATTTTCAATATGTAAAATTTGTGAAAAACAGGTCTGTGATATTAGAGAACCATTATCTAGCATTATTAAGGAATAAGGTATTCATGTAAGTAAATTAATAAAGTACCTAAATCTTAGTCCTTTTAGTGATAAAACTTTGTCTCTCTCTCTCTCTCTCTCTCACACACACACACACACACACACACACACACACACACACACACATATTTACATATGCTCTTTTTTGGTTCTATGACTTTTAGGATTTTTTTTTCTAACTTAGTAAAAAATGATGTTGGTATTTTGATAGGAAATGCAGTGAGTCTGCAGACTACTTTGGGCAGCAAGGTCTTTTTCATGATATTCATTCTTCCAATCCATGAGCATGGGATGTATTTCCATTTGTGTCATGTATGATTTCTTTCAACAATGTTTTGCAGTTCTCCCTGTAGGGATCTTTTACCTTCTTGGTTAAGTACATTCCTAGGTATTTTATTGTTATTATTATTTTGCAGCTATTGTAAAAGGGGTTGCGTTCTTGATTTGATTCTCAGCTTGGTCACTGTTGGTGTATAGCAGTGCTACTGATTTGTGCACACTGATTTTGTAACCTAAGACTTTACTGATATGGTTTGGCTGTGTCCTCACCCAAATCTCATCTTGAATGGTAATCCTCATAATCCCGTCTAGGGAGAGACCTGGTAGGAGGTGATTAGATCATGGGGCAGTTTCCCCCATGCTGTTCTGGTGATAACGAGTGAGTTCTCACAAGATCTGATGATTTTATAAGGGGTTCTTTCCCCTTTGCTCTCTGCTTTCTCCTGCCACCATGTGAGAAGGTCCAAGCTTGCTTCACCTTTACCATCTGCCATGATTATAAGTTTCCTTAGGCCTCCCCAGCCATGCAGAACTATGAGTCAACTTGATTTTTAAAAACTTATTGAGACTTGTTTTAGGCCTATCATATAGTTTATCTTGGAGAATATTTCAGGTTGGATAAGAAGAATGTATATTCTCCAGTTCTTGGGTAGACTGTTTGGTAAATATTTGTTATGTCTATTTGTTCTAGAGTGCAGTGTTAGGTCCTGTCTTTGTTGACTTTCTGCCTTGATCTGTCTAGTGCTGTCACTGGAGTGTTGGAAGTCCCCCACTGTTACTGTGTGCACCTATCTCTTTACTTAGATTTAAGAGCAATTGTTTTATGAATCTCAGAGCTCAAGAGTTAGGTGCATATTTATTTAGGATTATAATACCTTCTTGTTGGATTGATCCTTTTATCATTATATAATGCCCTTCTTTTTTTTTGTTTGTTTTTTTTTTTTTTTTTACTGTTGCTTTAAAGTCTGTTTTGTCTGACATAAGAATAGCTACTCTTGCTCACTTTTAGTTTCCATTTGCATGGAATATCTTTTTCCGACCCTTTACTTTCTATACAAACCCTTACATGGTAGGTAAGTCTCTTAAAGATAGCAGATATGTGGTTTGCAATTTTTTATCCATTCTGCCAATCTGTATCTTTTAAATGGAGCATATAGATCATTCAACATTAATATTGAAATGTGAGGTACCGTTCCAGTCATTATGTTGGTTGTTTTCTAGATACTCTGTTTTCTTAATTGTGTTATTGTTGTATAGGCCCTGTGAGTTTTATGCTTTCAAGAGGTTCTATTCTGGTACATATCTACCTTTTATTTTATGATTTAGAACTCCTTTTAGCATGTCTTGTAGGGTGGTCTGGTAGTGACAAATTCCTTCAGCATTTGCTTATCTGAAAAAGACTTATTTCTCCTTCATTTATGGAACAGTTTTGCTGAATACAAAATTCTTGGCTAACAGTTATTCTGTTTAAGGAGGTTAAAGATAAGACCCCACTCCCTTCTGGCTTGCAAGGTTTGTGCTGAGAATTCTGTTAGTCTGATAGGTTTTCCTTTACAGGTTACCTAATGCTTTTCTCACTGCTCTTAGAATTCTTTCCTCCATGTTGACTTTGGATAGCCTGATAACTGTATGCCCTGGTGATGTCCTTTTTGCAATGAATCTCCTAAAACCTCTTTTTTAAAATTAAAGAACCATTTTTTTGTGGGTGCATAGTAGGTATATATGTTATGTGGGTGCATAGTAGGTATATATATACCTGAAACGTTTCGATAGCGGCCTGCAATGTAAAATAAGCACATGATGGAGAATGGGGTATCCGTTCCCTTAAGCATTTATCCTTTGAATTACAATCCAGTAATGCTCCTCAAGTTATTTTTAAATGTACAATTAAGTTATTATTAACTATAGTAACCCTGTTGCGCTATCAAATAGTAGGTCTTATTCATTCATTCTTTTTTGACAGAGTCTCGCTCTGTCACCCAGGCTGGAGTGCAGTGGTGTGATCTCAGTTCACTGCAACCTCTGCCTCCTGGGTTCAAGCAGTTCTTGTGCCTCAGCCTCCTAAGTAGCTGGGACTATGAGCCTGTACCATCTCACCTGGCTAATTTTTATATTTTTCAGTAGAGACAGGGTTTCACCATATTGGCCAGGCTGGTCTCAAACTCCTGACCTCAAGTGATCCGCCTGCCTCAGCCTTCTTTTTTTTTTTTTTTTTTTTTTTTACTGTACTCATTAAACCTCCCTACCTCCCATCACTGCCTTCCCTGCCTGCCCCACCCCCCAAACCCAACTACCCTTCCCAGCCTCTGGTAACCATTCTTCCACTCTCTGTGTCCATGAGTTCAATTGTTTTGGTTTTTAGATCCTACAAATAAATGAGAACATATGATGTTTGTCTTTCTGTGACTGGTTTAATTCACTTAACATAGTGATCTCCAGTTCCATCTAAGTTGTTGCAAATGACTGGATCTCATTCTTTATTATGATTGAATAGTACTCCATTGTGTATATGTACTACATTTTCTTTATCAACTCATATTTTGATGGGCACTTAAGTTGCTTCCAAATCTTAGCTATCATAAATAGGGCTGCAACAAACACAGGAGTACAGTTATCTCCTTGATATACTGATTTCTTCTCTTTCGGATACATACCCAGCAGTGGAATTGCTGGATCATGTGGTTCCTAGGAGTTCTTTGAGCTTCTTCTATTTGAATATCTGTATCTCTAGCAAGGCCAGGGAAGTTTTCCTCAATTATCTCCTCAAATAAGCTTCCCAAACTTTTTGCTGTCTCTTCTCTCTCAGGAGCACCAGTGATTCTTAGGTTTGGCCATTTTAGATAATCCCATATTTCTTGGAGACTTTGTTCATTTCTTTGAATTATTTTTCTTTATTTTTGTTTGATTGGGTTAATTTGAAAGCCTTGTCTTCAAGCTGTGAAATTCTTTCTTCTACTCTGTAGAAGAAAGCCTACTGTTAAAACTTTCCACTGAATATTGTAATTCTTTAAATGTGTCTTTCAACTCTGGAAGTTCTGATTGGTTTTTCTTGAAAATATCTATCAGTTTAGAAAAACTTTCATTCACATCCTGAATAGTTTTTCAAACCTCTTTGTTTTTCACCTTTCTCTCGTATCTCCTTTAGTAGCTTAACAATCAACCTTCTGCATTTTTTATAAAAAGGTATTTAAAATATTTTATCTTAGTTTAGATCCATTGCTACAGAGCTAATGTGATCTTTTGGGGGTGTTACAGAACGCTGTTTTGTCATTTTGTGAGAATTAGTTTTCTGGTTCCTTCTCATTTGGGTAGAAATACATAGAATGCTTCACAAATTTGCACGTAAGCCTTGCACAGGGGCCATGCTAATCTTTACTGTACCTTTCCAATATTAGTATATGTGCTGCTGAAGTGAGCACTGTCTCAATTGTTTTGAACAGAAAATATTTATAAAGTGTTCTACAGAACATACTGCCTTGTAAGCAGAGGACACAGAACCTAAAACAGCCTTTCCTTGATAAGTGATTATTAATAATTATTAATAATCTGTGTTACATATCAAATTTCTCACTTCTTTTTTTGGCTTTTCTGTCAGCTTCTCTTCATGGCCATCACTGAACATATACTCTTCCTATCTCTACAGCAAGTAGGTTCATCTATTGGGAACCAGAAAAGCAATTAAACAACCATGTAAGGCATAACCTGAATAAGAATAGGTTGTGAGTGAAATCCTGAAGCTGCCTGAGGAAAGAGAGCATGGCCTTAGTGCTGAAGCTCATTATACCTGTTTCTAGTGTTTGTTTTTATTTTAAAAATATCTGTTTTCAGTTTTGTGGTAGTATAAGATTGAGTTTACAGGAAATCTGACTTCTGCATCAGATACATATATATAGCGAGGTCTTCAGGTGGGCTGTCAGAGAACTTCAAAGGACTCACTGACATATTTATTGAGATTTTTCTATGGACCAAGCACAGTTGGTTTGGAGATGAGTAGAACACTGTACCTCCCACAAAGAGATTGCAATCTAGCTGGCAAGATAGGCCCATGCACAGCTAACTCACTGAAGGATGAGTAAGATGATAAAATGGGAACTAGGATACAGAAGGAAAACAGTATGAGTAGAAACATATATGGCACACAAATGCCTGGCATCTTAAGAGGTATCTAGCAGACTGCTGGGATCTGAGAAGAATCCATGCAGGCAGCTGAAAAGAAGATGAGGCAGGAAAAAGAGGGCAAAGCCAGGTCGCTGTGGGCCTTCTGTGTGCTGCTGCAAACTTCTGTGACAAGAAAGAAATGCTAAGTCATTTTGAGCATAAATGGTGAAGTGATTATATAGGAACTTTAGATAAATATCTCCAGTAGACAGTTTTCTCCCTGGTCTTAACAATCTGTCAGATAGTGTCCAACAGAAAATAATACTAACACTTAGCATTGGTGGTCAGAGACTCTTCTCATTTTGTTAATAGAACAGAATATCAGTAGGTTTCTAAGTAGCTCTACATTATGGTGTCATATAGACAAAAAAAAAAGTGAGGTTGGCTGGCAAAAATTTTCACTTTTTAGACAGTGGGTATGGTTTATAGACATAAACTTCTGGCTTTGATTAAGCCCTAATAACATGTATTTAACACTTGGTGTTTCACTAGCTATCAAGCCTCCCACAGGCACGAAAATGCTTTTGGAAGGAAAATGTTGACAGAGGTGGCCTTTTCAATCTCCAGAAAAACAGTACTGCAACTGCTCAAAGCCTTGGTCATAAAAAGATTCGCAAACCAGATAAAGAGACTCACAATGATTTAAATGACCCTGTAATATCATAGTTTACTATCATCCTTTTACAATGCTAATCTAAATTAAAAGTTTTTTGAACTAATAAGGATATAAGAAAAAGCTGAACTTCCTAAATTAATATGAGTATTCTTTTGGTAAAAACTTCCTTCATTAAAATCAGGTTTCCTGGAAATCTTTATGAAAAGGAAGGAAAATCACTTCAGAATTATGCTTATGGATCAATAGAGCTTGTGGTAAATCTATATAAATTATATATATATATATATATATATATATACATATATATATATATATATATATATATGAAAGAAATATCACTTGCCATCTTTCTACAATACTTACTTAAAACACAAAGTAGCTGTATTACCATAGCTCTAGGCTGGTTTACTAATTCCAAAATCAATGCATGGTTGGAGTAACAAATCTGATTTACACTTCTCAGAGTTTATAAGGTAAGTTAACTCAGTAAACAGAATAATTTTAAAATATGCATACATTGTAAGTTTTATTGTACGTGAACAAATGTATAAAAAGGAATAATGGATCTGGAAATGGCTTTAGTGTGTTTTGGGCTAGTTCTATTTAGCAAAATTCAGTTTTTAGGTTAATAATAAAAGGGAACCTGCACAACTAAGAGTACGTTTCAAATATTTAAGCCTCAGCACGGTGGAAGTATACTGTAGTCTGACAATCTTTACCTGCATTAAGGACACATACTTGGTTAAAGAAATACATGAACTGACATGCATTAAGAGGAAAAATTGGAACACAAAGACAGTGGAAGTCTGAGAACCCCATCATCTCTGAAAAAACACACAGTTAAAGAACAATATGAATTTCAGAATGATTTGTTTCATTACCTGAAGCTTTTTTCCTATTCCCAGAAAATTTTGCTTTTCCTGGACATTTAAAAGGACAAACATAGGGGGCAAGACATACTAGTAAGGGCAGAGAAAAAAAAAAATCAATTTCCATAAAAGGGTTTAAACTGAGATCAGGTAAATTAAATTGTACGGGCCTAAGAGAAACATATTTTGAGATCTGGGATTATTAAAAGTCATTGTTCCTGACTAAGTCATTTGTTTGTTTAACAGAAGCATAAAGTCGAGTTATGAGTGAAACATTTATAGAATCTCACTGCAAAATAGAACCTCAGAGATAACTAACTTCCTTATTTTGGGTGAGGAAATGAGAGTCATCTTGCTCAAGTACACTCTTGGTTTATGGCAGAGACAGGACTTGACCTCTGCTTTTTTCCCCATTATACCATTTTGGTGCTCAATTGCTATTTTGCATAAAAGAAGTTTGTGGGAGAAAATCCCAAATTTATCTTTTCAATTCCAATTTCTTCTCTCTCTCTCTCCCTCTCTCTCTGTGTGTGTGTGTGTGTGTGTGTGTGTTGACTGCACCATCAATAAAATCAAATCCATGGGACAGCAATAAGTGTTATAAAGGGATGCAGTTAGCTCAGGCACAAGACCCTTCTCTTGCCTTGTTCAGAAGGAAATAAAAGCCATAACCCATTTTGACTCATAATCTTGGGGAGGGCAATATACAATAGTTTCAAAGTATCCATTTCTGACTCACTAGACCTCATTAATTTAAAATGACAATGTTTTGTGCTTCCTTCATTAAAACCAAACAGAGTTTCTTAGGTGATTTTAAAGTAGGAGAGAGAAGAGGAAATAAGGTAGAAGAGTATGGAAACATGCTAACTGCTTTCTATCAGAGGACAAATATACTTTTAACTGCAAGTTCAAAACAAGTAATTGTCTAATATGAAATCTCACTGGAAGCTTGGTCATGTTTCAAGTAGCAAAAGTTATTTAGGTAGAAGTCCAGGGCGGGTGCGGTGGCCCACGCCTGTAATCCCAGCACTTTTAAAGGCCCAGGGAGTCAGATCACAAGGTCAAGAGATTGAGACC
Source organism: Cacajao melanocephalus (assembly GCA_963573385.1). Lineage (NCBI taxonomy): Eukaryota > Metazoa > Chordata > Mammalia > Primates > Pitheciidae > Cacajao > Cacajao melanocephalus. The sequence continues at coordinate 20,093 of CAUYLG010007467.1, forward strand.
ATCCTGGCTAACACAGTGAAACCCCGTCTCTACTAAAAATATAAAAAATTAGCTGGGTGTGGTGGCACACGCCTGTATTCCCAGCTACTTGGGAGGCTGAGGCAGGAGGCTGAACCTGGGAGGCAGAGAGGTTGCAGTGAGCCAAGATCGTCCCACTGCACTCCAGCCTGGGCGACAGAGCAAGATGCTGTCTCAAAAAAAAAAAAAAAAAAAAAGTCCAAAGTGATCAAGTATGATATTGTTAATCTAGCATTGTCAGAGAGTTCAAAAATGTTAAGTCACCAAAAATGAGGTGTGCTGCTGAGAAATATCCACGGTCATCGACCTGAGCCGAAAGGAAAATTGTTTCTTTAAAATATTCAGCTATGAAGGCTACCGTGAATAGAAACCCTGCATATGACATTTGTATAGGGCAGTCTTTTCAAATGGAATAAAGAGCAGAAGCTCAGTAAAAGTTCAGTGCCATCTTCCTTAAGCTTCATATCTGTTAGTAGACTAGGACCTCTCAGATTTTACAAGATATTTGTTTACACAAAGCAAAAGACTAAAGAAAAACTGTAAACCTCTTAACACTAATAATTAGATGGATGGATGAATATATATTATTTTAAGTTAAAAAGTCAAAACTACTTTTTTTTTTTGAGGCAGAGTTTTGCTCTTGTTGCTCAGGCTGGAGTACAATGGCACAATCTTGGTTCACTGCAACCTCTGTCTCCCAGGCTCAAACAATTCTCCTACCTCAGCCTCCCATGTAGCTGGGATTACAGGTGCCCGCCATCACATCTGGCTAATTTTTTGTTTTTTTAATAGAGACAGGGTTTCACCATATTGGCCAGGCTGGTCTCAAACTTCTGACCTCAGGTGATCTGCCCTCCTCAGCCTCCCAAAGTGCTGGGACCACTTTTTAGTAGGAGTCAACATTTTGTTTGTAAAATGATATAGTTTGGCACCTGAGTGACAGCTTGAATAAGAAACTCATTTTGTTAATGGCAGCCCTGGATTACATTTCATTCAGGAGATGAAAAATAAATATCCAAAACTATGACATTTCTCAGTATCTCTAAAAAAAAAATCCAAGTAAAAGATATGCAAATTAATAACTCAGTTACTAGCTCTTGCATAAAAGAGGAGCACAAATTACTCAGTGATATGAGAAGTTAGGGTGGAAAATAATCAATTCACTGATAATTCTGACATTTCAAACCTTTAATAATTAGAATTATTTCCAAACTCTATGAGAAGTATTGAAAGGCTGCTTATACTGATCAGGAAGAGTTGTCAGTAAAATTAGAACTTCCTTACATATCTAGTCTACTATAGAAACCTGAAATATCACAGTCAAGTGATAAAACTTACTTCATAAAATAATTTCATCTTAAAATCTCTGGGGAAAACAGATTTCTATATAATTTTCTGTTTTGTCAAAAATGGTCCTAATTACATGAGCAATTTTTAAGAAGTCATAATCTCAAATAGAAACAGACAGGAGTATGGAGGTTTTAAATATTATCAATGGGATAAACATTTCAAGACCTAATGGTTCTAAGAGTTGCTGGAACAATCAGTCTGTCAAAATAAATGAGACACTACTACAATGAAGCAAATGGTCTTACATGTTAATGTTAACACATTTAGTCAAACAGTCAATCAAGAGAATCCTAGGGTTGCTGTGTTTACTGGGAAAACAAACTCTTCCTAGCAACTGTTTAAATAAATGTTGCAGATGCTACAGACCTTATTAGTGGCCTGTGATTTAAAAAATATGGGTTGCTAATGCTGTATCCTGACTCATCTATTTTCCCATCTGCTAGCAATTCTAACAATGCGAACTATCAACAGAATGGCTAACAATTTTCTATGGCAATTTTGGTGCTGAATTGCCTATAGCATTTTTGAGATTTACCAGTGCGTGTCTCAGACTGTTTTGAGTTGTTTGTGGCCTGGAGCAACATAGTTCTTTTTCCCTTAATACTCCATTTTAGCTGAAATTTTTACTGCGTTGAACAGAACCTCGTTTGGTTTTAGAAAACAGTGTTCGTGGAGGCTACCACACATTTTACTAACAATGAGAACAGGAAACACACCAAAGTACTAGTAAAAATCCAGTCAAGTCCACTGATTGGTTTAGAAATACATCAACAGGTAAGTGGCCTTTTGCCCATAAGCCTGAGCCACAGGGATAACAGGTAGTACTTAAAGTTAAAAAAAGAAAACATTAACATATCAAGGCATTTTCCTGATTTAATTTCTGGCACTGAGAAGCACACAGAAAAGGAGCATTCTAGTCAATCCGAACTACTAGGGAGCCTGTTTAAAGAAAACTCGACATATACATTTAAAATATGCATTTACAAAAATAAGATAGTTATAATTTCAGGCACTGGAAACTTACACTACAGAAGAAAAGCCGAATTCCTCACTGTAAAAATGTGATGTTAAAAGCTGCATTTAACATCAAATCTATTGGCAGACTCCCCTTCCCCAAACAGACATTATTCTTCCTGTTCTGAGCTGAGTGGCCCAGGTCTTCAGCTGACTGAACAACTGAAAATATTCTGGGATTACAACTGGAAACTACCATGAATCATTGTTTTGGCTGTTTAACTTCAGAGCATCTAGAAGAAACTTAGGATTCTAGATTTTCATTCCCAAAGAAAAGGAAGAATATGGTTTCTTGTGACTATCAATGAAGGAGAAGGAGAAAGTGCCAATTATTGATTATTTGCAATGTGTTGAATACTGTCCTAAGGTCCCCTACACTACATCATTGAAGCCTAGCAATTACCTTAGGGGGCAAATATGAACAACCTTGTTTGACAGGCAAGGATGCTCAGAGAGATTAAATGACCCACCCTAGGTCTCTCAATTAGAGGTGCTTATGTAGACACAAGGCAACATCCAACCCACTTAAATTTGAACTGGAGTATAAAATAGCTGTTTCATGGGTCTCCCAAGAACTACAAAAGCACTTTAAAATCCAATGATCATGTTGTGAACCAGTTTTTAAACAAATTGTTTATAGATTGATAATAGAAAAGATTACTTAAAAATCCCACCTTTCCTATTAGATTGTACCTGGTGAAGCATTTTACTTATAAGCTATCCATGTATTTTAGCCATCACTGGCCATATGAAATAAGTGCACATATGTTAAGTAAGCATTTTTCTATTTAACCAGCTCTTTAGCCAAAGAAACACATGTCTACATAGCCCTTTGGAATATATTTCATAATTTTATCAATAAAAAGAGAGATACTCTGACAAAACCAATAATAAAATATGTCTCCTTCACATTCCAGTGAGACTTTGCCTATGTCTGTTCAGACTGTTCCGTAGTGGGTTTGGTGCTGTGTTTAGCTTAAATCTAGTGTAGGAGTTACAAACTGATGAGCATTACTACAATTATCTTGTCCTGGAGAAATCTCAGCTACCCATTTAAAAAAGGAATGATGAAATTTTCGTTGCATTCCTCAATGGCAGCTGAGCACCCATTCCTTTTATGCATTTTCAGCTTCTAGTAAGTAACTTTGCTTATTAAAAATATCAGGAAAAACTTAATTCTGCCACACTTCTGCTATACTGTAAGTTGCTCTAGCATTCTAGGCCCAGGACAACAAAATCAAAGTAACTCCAAACCAACCAGTAATTAAACCTTTCTGGATATATTAAGGGCAGATGAAACATTTTATTAGCTTTGACTGACTTCTTATCTCAGGGATTCTAATTAGCACATTGAATAGTTTAAAACACCAATGAGGCCATAAATAAGAGGTTAACAAATTAAGTGATTAACTTTTTCTTTCTATCTCAATTTAAGAAAAATGTATTATATGACAAATATTTGTTACGGAAGATCACAAACATTACAAAAACAACAGTGGTTAAAGTATATCTGTAACCAGCTTACTGGGTTGTCAAATCTCTGTGGAGCAATTTTATAAACTTAATTTTTCTCCAATTACACTCTTTCGGCTATGCAAAGCCAAATTTCCTTGACATATCCCACAAAAAATCTTGGGATAATTTCACTGATTTCTGGTCTCTTTTATTTATCAGAAGTCAAGACCAATTATAAACTTCAATCTCATATTAAGTGCAAATTTTGCCCCTTCCCTTAGCATGTGCTTGCACCAATTTACAGCGGGGAAGGATGATGTCTAAATCTAGAACCTTCTCACCATGTCTTTCTAAGGTTTAGCTCCTCTAGTGCTGGGAGCAGAAGAAGACAGGATGTTATTACGTAAATGGTGACTTGTCAGTGCGGTATGTTTCCCTGGTCTTGCTCTGGTTTGTTTGGTTATTGGTGGTTTGCGCACAGAAAACACATGTGTGCATTTCCTGATGTTGTGGTTAATATTATCCTAGTGCCCATCCTCTTACAGAGGGGCTGCCCAACATCTTTTCTGAGTTAGTTATTGTCTCCTCTGGCCTGAAAGCTACCTGGGCAGCATTATGACTTCTGACCTCCACTTCTGGAGTAAAGAGATCATGGAAATTCTCTACACTCTCCAGGGACTAGTGCGACCCAAGGAAGGTGAGGGGTTTTCTAATCTCTTCCTAGCTCACTACTCCAATGGTCCTTAGTTATCCTGCAGGCTTTGGCTCTACCTACAGAAGTCTTCTACCTACAACAATCTTTGGGAGAGAAGCAGACATCAATGTCTATGCTAACACACCTTCCAAACTTGCAGGAACTAAAGGCTCTGCCTTTAGTGGCACACCAGTGGATCTACAGATTCAGCTAGCTCAGTAAGCACCTTGCTGGGGTACCAGGTGACAGGATCCCTTTCCTTCAGGCCCCACCATTCTCTGTGAAAGGATCTCTGGAAGGCTCCTTATTTGACTTTAGGTAAGGAGAGGGCTATTTTCTTCCCCTTCCACTAGATATAAATTCCATATGGATAGGGCCTTTGTCTAGTAAACAGCTACATCTCTAGTGCCTAGAACACTCCTTGGAATATAGTAGGTGCTTAATAAATATTTATTGAATGAATGAAAAATGGTGGGTCTCTTAGTAATCCCTGGAGGGAGGTGGCTGGCTTCAGTTGTTGGTGGCATGTTTAGAATATTGGGTACTTAAACCACTTGCTGTTTTTAGCTGTGGACCCTATTAACAATTCTGTGGCAACAGAAAGTCCCTTTCAATGTCATAGTATACATCTATTAACTATTTTTAAAAGTGTGTGTGTGTGTGTGTGTGTGTGTGTGTGTGTGATCAAGATGGTAAATTTGCAGTTGATGTAAAGCAAAAAGAATATCTGGGAAAATCAGGGTGTGCGTATTTTTCAGCATGTTTAATTAATATTACTACATGATAGTTCCATGGTCCACTACATGTTTATTCTGCGTGTCTGATGATACATTTATTTCAATAATAACGGGCTCATCCTTTTCTTAGAAAAATGGCTTCTGTCAAAAAATTCCCTATAACGAGAATAAATGCCATAGTTGAATTCTTTGGGAAATATGCATGGAATGAAGTATGCTGTAAGGGCATCATTCTTACTAATGTCACAATTTTCTGCTTCACTGACATCACAATACTTAGTCTGACAATTTATACTATCTCATATCATAAAACTATAAACATTTATTTCTTAAAAATCTATAAAAGAGTTTTAAAATAAAAGCGGTTAGCTAAAACCCACGAATCATGCAATTCAGATTGTAACAGATAATTTTTTAACAGTGAAGCAGCACCTAGAAATAAACAGAATTCTAATGTTTCAATTTTGAAGCATCTAAATCCATAGTTCATTTAAAACAGTTCAGAAGAATCGTCGTCTGTTAACTATTTTTAAAACAATAAAACTCAAAATATGGCAAAATGTTTCTAAAACACTTAAAAAGCCAAAATAAATTTGATCAAAATTCTGCATTCTCACTTGCCATGTAGAAGATAAAATTTACCAAAAAGGAAACATTTTAGCATTCTCAATTTTAGAATGGCATGGTTTGCGGCTCAAACAGTATTTAATTTTCCCAGCTACTGACAAATGTATAAATTCAACTAAAACACCCATGGAAGATTCAGATACTTGAAAGGACACAAGAAAAAAGGATAGGAGGCTCTTACAAAAATGTTTAAAAAACAATTGATGTCTACCTTAATAAATAAGCAGTCTGTGTAAACTTAAAAGCAAAACCATCACCCAAATGAAACTGAAGCTGACAGATTCTATTGTCTTTTCATTAATATTTGTTTTAAAATGTGTTCACAAATGCTATGAATTTAAGGTAAAAGAAGGATGAGAATAAATGAATGTAAGTCTAGCTAACTATTAACTTAGATGTGTCTTATGGAAGAAGAATCAACTTTCAAATGTAAATGTTTCAAATCTTCAACTTTCCGAATTGAGGGGAGGACAACAGTGTTCATAGGTTATGTCATCATCTTAGACTGGGTGACTAATATGCAGAAATCATAGAAAATAAAGACCAGGGCCGGGTGCAGTGGTTCATGCCTGTAATCCCAGCACTTTGGGAGGCCAAGTTGGGTGGATCACGAGGTCAAGAGATCAAGACCATCCTGGCCAACATGGTGAAAGTCCATCTTTACTAAAAATACAAAAATTAGCTGGGTGTGGTGGCATGAGCCTGTAGTCCCAGCTAGTTGAAAGACTGAAGCAGGAGAATCACTTAGAATCCGGGAGGCAGAGGTTGCAGTGACCTGAGATCATACCACTGGACTCCAGCCTGGCGACAGAGTGAGAGTCTGCCTCAAAAAAACAAAAAGGAAAAAAAATAAAGATGAGAAAGTAATATGCCACCATTACTTGCAAATGGCTTAGAGTAAACATTTATTACAAACTAAACTTTTCACACTTGGATGGTTATAATACATGAATGGTCCAAAGAGGCTTTTTCTTTGGTGGGGGCGGGGGTAGGGGGGGTGTCTGAGAATGGCAGCAAATTCGATTTTTAAAAATTGTTTTTTGGTATTAACTAATTTACCAGAGAACATGGCATCAAAATTTTATCTCCAATATTACCTTGCAAAATGAGTGTGTTCTCAAATTTTCCTGCAAGTCTTCAGCGCTGGGGCTGGACCAAGCTGCACCATGTAAAGGCAGCAAGGCTTTGGCTTTGTCCTCCCTTGAGCCAGTCACCTGCCTTCTGAGTGGCCTCACTACTAAGGTGGATATGGAAGCAGAGGCAGAGAACTGAGGTTGGGGGACTTCATAAAGAATGGCTCATCTTACTACTGGGAAACCGGGAGATTGTCGTCATGAGTAGAAATTTGGGGATCAGAATTTCAGCTCTGGTATGAATGATATACATTAATATAGAGGAGTTTTGCTAGTAAATCTTCACATTTTTATTTTACAAGATGAAATTTCAACTCAGTCTTAAAAAGTCCATTTTAATAAGGATAAAGGGAAAAATGCATCTTTAATTACTGACCAAATGAAAGACATACTGTTGGTTTACTTTCTGTGGAAAAAGTAATAAAATAGCTATGTGGCTGCTGAATTCAATGTGCTCTTGAGGAACTTTCCATAAAATGTTAGTAAGTGACTTGACATAAACTGTTATTCAAGGAAGAGCTTATCCACTGGATAATTATTCTGAAACTGGTTTATATTCACTTACAATATATGTAACTCTCAATCTGAAATAAATGACTCAGCAGACCTAGTGATGAGCAGCTAATACCTGATACTAATAGATCCTAGAAGTCCCCAAAGCATTCTTAGACAAGAACACTGTGAGAGAAATTTCCTTTCCCTTATTGGATTCAGATTAGAGGTGCAATACCCAAAATGATCAACTAATTTTGAAAAATATTGCATGCAAAAAAATTACCTTCAAACTGACTCAAATACTGTAAGCTGGTCCACACAACACTGCCCATTTCTGGATACCTATGATTTACCTAAGTTCTTCTAGCCTATTTTCAGTTGGGAATGTCCATTTGAATAAACCTCTTCCTGCTATAGTTCTCTTAACTACAGCGCACGATCTTGTGACTCTGTCAGGTTCACCCTAGCCCTGCCACTGCCAACCCACACATCTCTTCTAATTACCCCCAGTTGTGAGAGACAGGCATATTCCTAATCATTTTCTTCTCGCAGGTGTACTCACTGCCTCATCTCACCCATATTCAGTACAAGGAGGCCTTTTAAGTAGGCCACCCTCACTCTCACAGTCGTTTCTTTAGTCAGAACGGCCAGCTGTGCTCGACCATGCTGTCAAAAGAAGGGAGAGATGACTTGAGGAAGTTGCAGATTCTGTTAGCTCTCTTCTAATTTTCAATGACCAGAAACTGTCTTTCACTGGTCTTTAGTGGCATCCTTAATTATATCAACTAATAATAAGACATTTTTCCTAGACAATTTTGCTAGAGTGACAACAGAAGTTTCCCCAACCCTTGGCAAATCTCTGCTCTAAGCATAAAAACAAACAAAACATTGTTTATTGACTCTTAAGAGGTAGTGGGTTTTTAACCTTGCAGGGTGACCAAGTGTTGAATATTTGGTAACAATTTTGTAAAGTCTTTTACATCCCATCAAGAAATTAACTGATAGAATACCTAAGGGATAGCAGTAAAAGTAGACTTGGTAGAACAGAATAAAATTAAATGATCCTAAATCAACTGAAATGTAACTGAAGCCTTCTGAATAGGCACATGGCTTCTGAAAAGAGTAGGGATTAATGAAGTTAAACAGCTTGACTGGCTCAGAGAGTTTACAGGTTTGTAGAGATTGAGTGGCTTACAGCTCAATCACTGGCTCCTGAAAAGTCAGGAAGTTGGGCCACTATCAGATCAATGGTATCTGAAACCAAGAAACATGAAGCCATTGAGCTCCACGGATATGAACAGAGGCATCTACTGAACTCCTCTCACAAGGGCAAGATTTCAACCTCTAAGGGAGGGCTAGGTCGCTGGCAATACAGTACCCTCTGGTGGCCAGATTTGGCACCGCAGATTTTCTGCCTTTTAAGAAAAGAGGACGGCTTCTTTTTCTTTTTTTTAAATGCAAAGACTTACTTATCATCGGGTTATGTCTTGATAAAGCCATCATAAACTAAAAAGATTGTTAAGTCTAAAATGCATGTAATACAGCTAATCTACCAAACATCATAGCTTAGCCTAGCCTACCTTAAGCATGCTCAGAACAATATACATTAGCCTTTAGATGGACAAAATCATCTAACACAAAGTCTATTTTATAATAAAGTGTTGAATATCTCATGTAATTTATTGAATACTGTACTGAAAGTGATAAAGAATGGCTATACGATTACTTCAAGTACCGTTTGCACTGAATATGTATCACATTTAAATTGCTAAAAAATTAAGTGGAAACATCATATGCTCTGTCTGTAATTCAAAATCTTTCAAGACAAAGAAGGAATCACCAATGGCACTGCTAGGCTATGGGTAGGTGGTCAACTACCTACGAGGTGTAAATCTGTCACCCAAAAAGTAAGTTACTATAGTGGCTTTAAGGGAGAAAATGTTCCTCTGAATGTGTTTAGAATCCCATGGGTGCAGCTACTTAAATTAAAAAATCTGGTGAGTACTTAACTATTTAAAATTTAATTATTTGCAGGCACTTACTTTACGAGAAGTATTCTTATATATATTCATATTGCTATAAATATATACATAATACCTAACATGCACTGAGTGCTTACAACTGGCAGACAATATGCTGTTATTTAATAGGCAATAATTCTACAAATTAGTATTATTAGTATCACCATTTTTCAGCGTTTAAGTTTTCAGAGGCACTAACAGTTTGAACTTTAAGACATTTAGGTAATAAAAAATGTGGCCAGGATTTGAATCCAAGGGAACCGAATTTCGGAGCTGGCACTCTTAAATACTATACAATGTGGTTAAAGATACGTAAGTTTACCAGCCATAATAAATTTTTCCAAACAATAGTTTCTTAAAAATTTTAAATTAGGTTGAGATTAGTATAGAGACTTGCAAGTCAATGATGCTTGAAAACAAAAACCCCATGCCAGTTGAGTGTTCATTTCCTAGAATGTCTACTCACATACACCTTATGGTAGAGAGAGGAGTTTATAATTGGCCACAGAGCTGAGACCTAATATTTTTCCAATCATATTTTACAGTTCTTCACAATTTACAAAGCATGTTTACATATACTGTATTACATTAACCTCACAATAATGTTGTGAAATGGGGCAGATATTCTGTAAATAGGCATTATTCTTTACAGATGATTAATGAGGCTTAGAATGATAAGTCATTTCCTTACATAACACAATTCTCTCAAAATCTCAAATGTTCCAAATGATTGAATGCATTATGAATTAATGATCGAATGTATTACAAATTAGCCTATCAGTCTTTATTATCTATAGTCTATAGTCTTTGTCATCTGTCTCATAAAATTTCTCACAATAAACCAAAAGAAAATTTTACTTCATTTTATTTCTGCTTTGTCTACAATAAATATTATAATTCAACAATAATTGCTATTGTTGAACTAGCAAAAACCCACATAAGAAAATAAAAATCAGAACATGATAAGCTATAGGAAGAAGAATGGGAACAAGTATGGATCATAAAATCCAGAGTTAGCAGCAAAATGGTACAAAAATTATAAGATTAAGTGCTTTATGTAATCAATGATTACTCTGCATTTTGTAATTATTTAAGTTTGTAAAGTGCCTTCGAAAATTTGTTACTCTTTTATAATCCCTAAGAGATCACTGGGAGACAGTAACGGCCTTTACATGGCAGATGAAGAACATTTTGAAAGTACTATAAAATTACTATTTTTGTTTAAAAGAAAACATTTTGTGATTCTAATCATAACACATAGCCCCAAATTCTTTCTGAATATAAGCAATGGAATTTACAAACATTCCTGCTGCACCCATCTTCTACATCCCCTGTTGTAATGAACTGGCATACCTGCCTCCACTTACAGGCTGGATCACCCTAAAGTAGTCTCTCAGAAACCTATCTACACAGTTAGCTTCTTTCTCTTGTGCATCTTCAAACTCTGTTCGTCTTTAGCATCAACATGATATACTTTTTGATATTTCTCATTTTAAACTTTTATTACTTTTTCTTAAGAAAACCCTGCCTTGACTTGCACTCACCCCTCCAAGTGTCACAATTCCATCTCTCTTCTCCTTCAGAAAGTCAAAATTCTCAAAGTATGGAGAAAACAATCTCCATATTTTAAACTGGCAATCAAAATTCAACTTGCTTCATACTGGCTTCTGCTCCCCTAATGCTCTCCAAACCCCTCTTGTTAGGTCGCCAAAGTTAAATGAATTCTTTTTAGTGTCTATCTTATTTGGCCCCTCCAGCTGTACTTGATACTTTGTCCATACTCTTGAAACCTCCTTCTCTTGGCTCGTACAACACCATGCTCTCTTTTCTCCTAACTTTATGGCCATTTCTCAGTCTCCTTTATTGGCTTCTTCTCAACTCCTAAATGTTAGAACTACTCAGGACTCTGGAATTTTTACTATATACTCCATTTCCTAGGTAGTTTCATACATGCTCTGGGCTTTAAATACCATCTATCTGATGGTATCTCTAATACAGACCTGTCTTCTGAGTTCCAGAATTTAGCAATTCTAATTAGATGTCTCATGGGTATTGCAATACTCAATACACCCATATCTGATAGAGACCGTCTAATCTGTTTATCTTTTAATCTTTCCTATTTCACTAAATGGCTCTTCCACCATCCATCTAGTTGCAAATGCTAAGAACCTACCATATTCAAATGTTACCATGCCTTGTGTTCATATTACCTACCAATATATATTAAACCAATGTCCTCCTTTTCATCTGCTGTCATCTCCCCAGGCAAAGCCCTCTCATCTTGAGCAGGCTGCTTCAATAGCTTCCTAACTAGTTTCCTTCTATCTTTGCTCCCCTCCGATTCACTCTCCATACAGCAGCCAGAATTATTGCTTGAAAATATATACTGGGTCATGTCCTGCCTCTAAGATACATACATGGCTCTTTTTTTTTTGCATATAAAATCTGAGTGTGGCCTTGAATGAATCTAGTCCTGCCTAGGTCTGCAGCTTCAGCTTGTGCCACTCTAGCCATTACTTCTGTTTCCATCATGACTGATTCTCTTACAGTTTCGCATGTTCACCAAGCTCTTTGCACACTGAATTAGTAGTAAAATGGTCCAAAAATAGAGGTTAGGATTAAATGACTACATGCCTTTCCTTTGCTTAGAATGTTGTTCCACACTCCCCACTTTGGCTTCAGGACTTTTTTTTTTTTTTTAACACAGTTCCTTCTACTGAGAATGTCCTTTCCCTCATCTCTGCCTGATGAAGTTCTACTCATCTTTAGGACTGAGCTTAAATGTCATCTTCATCAAGTCTTCCTGGTCAAATTTTCCCTATAAGCAGACTGAGTTACTTTTTTCTCCATATATCTAAAGATAATTTTGCATATGTCTCTGTTATAACATTTACCACCATACTGCAATTACTTTTTAAATTTCTGCCACATTAGAACTGTACGATGTGAGACACCTGAATGTAGGGCTGGGCCTTATTCTTTAGATCCCCAAATTTAGCAGGTGCCTAACATCATCCAATCTGTGACCCATTATTATTCCTTTAAGAATAAGAGCCATCTTACATAACAACAACCACTAGTGAAGATTGTATTTATCAACTTGTTAGTGTTTATCATCACTGTGGCATATAGACACTGAGAAAAAACAACTCAATATTATTCATTAAAGATGTTACTGTGATGAAGTTTCCTGAAATCTTAGTTCACCTGTTAAACCGCATCCAAAGACTTGAATGTCTCAATCAATTTACTGGTTAGCACAATTCTCAAGCCTCATTAGGAGCCATAATTCCTATGGTTGACATCTTAATGCTGAGTAGGAGCCAGAAGCTTTGTGGACTCTCAGGTTCATGCACCTGAAAGGCCCATGTTTGATCTTAGTCAGAAGTACCAAGAACAGGAGTGAGAAGAGGAGATTGTAGAACATCCATTGTATGGAAGAGGCAGTGATAAAAGAGATGGCCTATTTAACTTACTTCAAAAGCTTTTCATTCTCAAGAGCCAGAAAAGCAATTTTAGAGCTGACTACAATAGATCTTTTGCTAGACTGTTCTAAAGGGTAATTTTTTAGAAGGTAAAACCATATTAGCAGAACATTAATCCATAATAAGATTGAATACAAATTGTTAAAGAATAGACTCCATGTAATATTACAAAAATGAGGTCTGAGCTGAAACATGATGCATTTGAAATATTTAAAAATAAAACAATTCTCTTAAGGAGGTCTTTTAAAGCATCGTCTCACATCTACACTATGATAAAAGCATCAAGTTTAAAGAAGTCAAACAAAACACTGTCACCATGCCCCTATGAGCTCAAACTCTGAGAATTATAAATAGCAGATTTAACAATGACAACCTTTCCATTTTTTGCCAAACACAAAACAAATTATGCTAGTTCCTGCTCTAGAATTTCTTGCTTTTTCTGCCTATGACCTTCTCAGCTCATCTACAAGCAGCACCATTCATTGACTGAACTCTTAGTTGACAGTTTGTCATAATTAAATATGGTAAACAGAGTATCATGATGTTCTAGTTCACTTTAAAGCAAACTATGTAGCACTATAAATTCTATCTGGGCCTTAGATAAACTTTGAGGCAAAGGTAGATATACTGGGCAGAGAAAACATCAAGATTTGACTTTTATTCCAACATGAACTTAAGTGTAAACTGAATGTTTGTACTCAAAACATTAGAGAAGAAAAGTTTGATGTAACATGTGTATTCAACATGAAAATATCCTCTGTTTTATCCAGATAATTCATCAAAACTACAGGTATGGAGGGAAGGGGACAATCAGGCAGTGATTTCCTTATAGATATGAAAGCTTGGGAGCAACTCAGTCCAATGCAGAGATTTTTATTGCCCCACAAACTCTAATATTGGGCAGACTTGGGTTTTTACTGTTTACGTGATGAAAAGTCCAAGGTAATTATCAGGACTAATTAGAATTGCAAAGGGCACTGACATGAGGTCACTGAAATAAAGCTATACTTTATATTTACCAGCAGTCTTAAAGGGCTATGGGTAAATGTTCTGGCTGTGTGGCCCCCTTGTAAGCAGGATTTTCATTCCAGTAGAAAAAGGAAAAAAACTGATTCCAGGTGGAACCAATGTTGCCTCTCCACCCTTTTTTCAGTTGAGAGCTGACAATCATGTTACGAAATGAAAAAGGTGAATACATAAACAGATTTTAGTGTTGCCATAAAACAAAACTTAGCACAAAACCAATGTGGCTTTTTTAATGACATGAATAATAGATTCTGAGCAAATGACAATTATTCATAATTAATTTCATTTCAAAAATAGCCATAGCCAAAATTATTTTTACAGTCAACCCAAAATGTTTCCAAATTCTCTAACATCTATAAATTAAATCACTCTTGATGATTTCCACTACAACCATGCAAGGTTTAATACTTTTACAACAAAGGAGTTTCACCCTAAAATACATTAGTCTGGCATTCTGACTATTTTGAGTAAAAGGTACTTGAAAAACAGAAACTGCAAGAACACTCTGATCTTTCTTCTTCATAACAGCAGGAGAAGAAATTCCCATGTGAAAGATGGCCTCCCTCTACCAGCAGGAAAACATCATTCTTATCAGCAAGGACGGGAAGCTGAGACCGAGGGAAATCTGTACAAACAAACCTTGTTAAGCTAACCCTTATCTTCCTAGTTACTTCTCTGCCCAATTAACTACTCTGCCCAAGCCCCTCTGCCTTGTCATAGTTTCACAATTTACTACTCTTTCTCCAAAAGAGTAGTAAATTCAGTATATAAGTTTTCAATTCTAATTGCATCTGTGGGTCTTCACTTTCTTATGAAGGCTCCTTGCCATGTGAAATTCGTATTAAATAAATTTGTATGTTTTTCTCCTGTTGATCTATCCATGTCAATCTAATTCTTAGGCCTAGCTGAAACACCCTAAAAATGGGTAAAGGTCAATTTCACCTCACCTACAATACATACATATCCTCATATCCTTTAAAAACATCTTTCTCAATCACAACTCCCTAGCAGCCACGGTGTAACCTCAATGTCCGTGGCTGAGAGCTAAGGGTTCTTGAGCTCTCCTCTGCAAATCCCACTCATGGGTCCTTCACCAAATGTCCATTTGCAAGTCATTCAGCCATTTCCTGTCTCACTCTCCACAAGTTCTGAAATGCTTGACGGCTTGGGAAGCTGAAATTCTGTGGTATAAGGTTGCAATGACTAGCCTAGCATAATCATACTTGGTGGTGGCCCTAATGAAGGGAAGGGAAAGGACACAGAGAAAAGGCTCTAGGAGTCTGTTTCAGGGCTTCTCAGCCTTGGCACTAATTAACCATTTGGTGGGGTCGGGGTGATTCTTGGTTATGAGGGGCCGTCCTGTGCTTTCTAGGATGTTTAGCAGTATCCCCAGCGTCTACACACTAGATGCCAGTAGCTTTCCCCAAGTTTGGACAACCCAAATGTCTCCAGACATTATCAGATTGTCCCTGGAGGGCAAAATCACCCCTGGTTGAGAACCAGCAGTCAACTCTAGGGTCTTGGGCACAGGGAGGTGTAGGAAGAAAATTAAACAGCGGGGAGAACCTGAATTCAGACAGACCCTTGGGCTGTGTGTGGAAGAAGCAAGTGGCTCTTGGTCACATGCTTCTCTCTGTGAACATGACTCAATGTAGCAGAAATTTGAAAGTGAGCACAAGGACAAGAGGAATGGAAGTCAGGAAGTGAGAAAAAGTCTGTAAGGAAGAATTCCAATCCAAATAATCTGCTCCTCACTGACAAGGTGATCCCTATGTATCTACTGAAGAGTACTCAGTAGATAAGAGTACTCTTATAAACTTAAGAAGCTAGTTTATAAAGCCTATCAGCAAGCAGAGTGAGATTGAGATTTGGGGGTAGGGTGGAAGAAGGGAAGGGGAGTTGGGAGGTAGAGAAGGGTTTCCCCACCTAAAACAAGCTTGGGCTTAAGATTGATCAAGTTTGTCTCCTGAGCAGAGCAAAGAACTGAAACACATGAGAGGGCTGCAGTGCAGCGTTTTAGCCAACTTTTCTAAGCCAGATGCCTGGAGTTCTCACTGAGGAAGCTGGCAGAACCTAGAAAAATCCTTACTACTCCCCCAGGTTTGCAGAGGGACTTCACGTGACTAAAACTAGCTGCAGGAAAGAAAAGGGACATTTTCTTTTCTGCCTAGCCATGTACAAAGTTTTGCAACTTGCAGAAACTCATCGGAATTCTTTCCATTTGAGCCTCTCAAATAAAATGGATATACTATAAACTCATGTCACAGAGTTGTTCTGAAGATTACATGAGACCACAGCTGTTAAAAAGCCCAGCACAAAGGTGGCACAGCTGGCTCCCTACCCTCTGTCTCTCCTTCATTTTTAATTTTCTTTGGGCTCATGCACCACATGCCCACATCTGTGCCACCAGAGCTTTCTACACTTTCTACACTGCTCTTATACACTATATTTACCAGCTTCTGTTGTTATCTTGTCATGGGATTTTCCTCTCTCCCTGTGTTCCTGATGAGATGGCAGTGGTGCTTGCTGCTAAATACATCTAAGTCCTTTCATTACTGGTGACAAGAGTGTATGTTAGAGGTAGCAGTGGAGAAGATGCAGGAAAAAGAATGCCACAGTGTGGATGACACACTTCAGCTTTATCACTGTTTTACCCTTGGCAGCTCTGACGGACTCCACCTGCATAAAGACATGAGAAAATTTCTTTCTGTGTGATAGTGCAGGCCTGTAGTTTAGCAGGAAACTTGAGAGGCAGTTAAAAGATGAAGAAGCGGCCAGGCATAGTGGCTCACACCGGTAATCCTAGCACTTTGGGAGGCCGAGGCGGGCAGATCATGAGGTCAGGATTTCGAGACCAGCCTGGCCAACATGGTGAAACCCTGTCTCTACTAAAAGTACAAAAATTAGCCGGGCGCAGTGGCAGGTGCCTGTAATCCCAGTGACTAGGGAGGCTGAGGCAAGAGAATTGCTTCAACCAGTGAGCCCAGATCATGCCACTGCACTCCAGCCTGGGTGACAGAGCAAGATTCCGTCTCTGGAAGGTGGGGGATATAAAAAAGCATCAGGAGTTCAGCTTTTGCTAGGTCAGAGAAAGTTCTTAACAGACTAAATCTTTTGCAGATAATGAACTGTGGACAAAATACAAGAACCAACTACTGAAGTCTCTGGAGAATGAACAAAAACACATTTTTCACCCTCCACAAGAAAACATTTACAATGTCAGGGATGTAATCCAAAATTACTCGACATATAAAGAATCTGGAAAATGCAATCCACCTCCAATGGAAAAAACAATCAACAGAAACCAACCTTGATATGACCCAGATATCAGAAATAACAGGACTTTAAAGCAGCTATAATTACTGCTGAGGTAATAGAGGATATGCTTATTATGGATGAAGGAAATGGGAAATCTCAGCAGAGAAACTGGAAATACAACAACAACAAAAAGAAATAGCTTTAAAACTTGAAAAATTCAATATCTGAAATAAAAAGTTTACTGGATAGGCTTAATAGCAGATTGGAGATGACAAAATATTGATTGGACAGAGGTCAATGAAAATTATTCAATCTGAAGAGGAGAGAGAAAAAAAATTTAAAAAAGAAAGTGTTTCAGGACTCTCTAAAGTCCCATAAGGTGGGGAACGTGCAAATGTGGCAGGAAAAAACATCAGAGTAAATTATAGCTACAAACAGTCCTAAATTTGGCAAAAGACAATTTTATAAATTAAAGAAGCTTGTGAACTGTAAAGAAGATTAAAAACAACATCAATCACAAAAATAAATGCCTAGGTTTGATAAAGAAAAAAAAGTTGTGAAAGAAGACAGAGAGAAAAAAAACAAATACAGGGCAACAATTAGAATCATCAGATTTCTCTTTAGAAAATATGAAGTCCAGAAGACACAAGGAACAAAATTTTAAACTTTCTGAGATAGGGAAGCACACTTGGCACAGAGAGGTTAAAGTAAACGGATGTAAAAAGAGCATGCAAACAGTGAATGACTATAGTACAAAATTAGAGGTGGGAGCATATCACCTGCCTAGCTGTCACAGCACGATTCCAAAGAAACAAGAACATTCACCAAGAAGAAACAAACAAACAAAAAACTTCTTTAAATAGACCATGGCACTGAATTCAAACTGTTTCTGATAACAGCAATGACGGTATCTCTCTGTAACAATCTTGACCAGCATATATCACAATTACTACAGAGACTACTTACAAGAAATCCGACCTTGGTATGCTCTACATGACTGTACTCCCACCCTCCCAGTGAAATCAAACAAAATCAATAACAGCCTACCACATCAGAGGGATTCTATTTGGGGGAAAGTTTCGGGCTATGCTCTTGCCTCAAAATTGGCAGGGAAAACACATACATATATACGTATACAAAAAGCAAATATAGCAGAATGTTCAAAATTGTTGAATTTAAGTAGAAAATGTTGAGTGTTTATCGTACTATTTTTCAGCTTTTTGAATATATTAAAATTTTTCATACTGAAAAAGAAAAATTAGCCAGAGAAGCTTTATTCAAAATACTTTCCCCTCTTCTTTCTGCTACATTTTGATATATTCTTGTTGGGGAGGTATATCAGGATACTAACTGTATCTTTAGATATGAAAAGAACTTCACATGATTCTGATATATATCAACCACTGCTAGAAAATCCACATGGATAAATGCTAGAATGAGGGCTAGGACTTTTTCTAGTTTGTCCATTACTGCATCTAGTATGTTTTCAAGGAATAAATGTTCGATGAATAAATAGCTACCCTAGATGTTTAATAAAAGAAGACATCTGCGCTTGCATGTTTACTGCAGCACAATTCACAACTGCAAAGATATGGAATCAACCTAAGTGCTCATCTACAGATGAATGGATAGAGAAAATGTGGTATATCTATACTATGGAATACTACCCAGCCATAAAAAGTAACAGGAACATCTTTTTTAGCAACTTGGATGGAACTGGAGGCCATTATCCTAAGTGAAGTAACTCAGGAACGGAAAACCAAATACTGCATGTTCTTACTTGTAAGTGGGAGCTAAGCTATGGATATGCAAAGGCATGCAGAGTGGTATAATGGACATTGGAGACTCAGAATGGGGATGTGGGATTTAAAAAATCACCCACCGGGTACAGTGTACACTATTCGGGTGATGGTTACATTAATAGCCCAGCTTCACCATTATACAACTTACCCATGTAATCAAAAACCAGTGGTATCCCTAAAGCTACTGAAATTTAAAAGAAAAAAAAAAAAAAACACCTGGTAAGACTCCTAGATTTTATAATCTCAAGACAGGACTTTTTAACAAATTCTGAACATTATCTGGAAAAATTGTTGGTCAGAATACATCTGTCTAGTATTCTTTCAAGGATAGAATGACTTTTTGATAATCAGACTTTTCCTTTGTCACTTAGTAACCTTCCATACTAAAAAATACTTTAGTCATTTAAGTGTAACATTTATTCAACTGAAGCTAGTTGAATTCTTACATTTCTCACACTCCCCTTGAGCTACCATTAAAGATTAATCTAAAAAGTCATGAAGGAATTCAAATTTCCAGCGTGCCCATCTTGACACTTTGAAATAAATGTAAACATATCCTAATGTCACTTCATCTACAACATTCACCTTCCCAAGGAGCTCTAAAAGAAAACCTGCAGGTGAATTTTTGACATGCAAGTCTTGAAGATAAAATAATACAGCATTCCTCCAGGTCAGTTATATGCCTTAAAAACATTATTTCTCCCTGAATAAAAATGAATCAGAAGGTTGTGATTCCTAAGAGCAATTGAAGTTAAAGCTAAATATTCTCAAAACAATTTTACATAGCTCATTCTAAATGTTTCTTACCAACTTTTAAATAAGAATGACAAGAGACAGTCAAATGTTTTTATGGATCTTGTGAATAAATTATGTAAAGGTAAAAAATACATATAAATATAAAACATAATTTGTAAATGAGGGCAGGGATTACCAATGCCAGGATGGATAAAGACATGTTTTCTGGCATTTAGGTAACTCTGCCCCCTATGAGATGACCCTCAGAAGTTGCCTCAACATTTGCTCAGCAGTGACTTGATTCAATGACCAATATTCAAACAGCACTCCCTTAGAGACTCTATGCATGACCTCTGACTGCCTGGTGCCTAACTCTCCACATATGTCAAACAGAGAGAAGAATAATTGCTAGCTACCTCCCAGCAATTCTAGAAGATTTAATGAGGCAGGGAGCCAGACCTCCACGGTGAGTCAATTATTCCCTGGGTAGAAGTTATGTTATTTGTGAGGTGCCGTAATTCTAAGGATAATAGAGTATTGTACAAGCATTAAAAATAGGTACTTCTCGATTCCCCAAAGTGTTGACATTAAATCTTTCAGAATAATATACTCATCTAGTAACAAATGGTCTAATATTTTATAAAACAGTTTGAATTTGACGGAACGAAGGCATACAGGTTTTATAATGTTGTTTCTTTTCTGATTATTAGAGAGAGAACACCAACCTTTTAAGACAAATGGGTTTAAAGGAATAGACAGATAAGGGAGCAGCTCTCTAATTGAATCCAGACCTATTAAAATGGCCACCAGGTACCATGAGCTATGTATTTCATTGAGCCGGGCCAAGACCAGAGTCCACTAATTTCAGCTTGCCCAAGTCAAGGTTAGGATGCTGCCATGGTAGAAGAGATATGGATCTGCTGATGAAAGGTGATTCAATTCTTATAGAGAATGGGGCCCAATATTAGCTTACATGATTAATAAAACACATAAAAAGGCAGTAACAAACACAATTTTGGATTAGTGAAGTCACAGGATCTTTAAGTAGTTCACACAGGATGGTCATGCTCTCATAAGTTAAAATGGAGAAAATTGATTTTTTACACCAGATTAGCCACACAATATTAATCATATAAAATGTTTCCCTGAAAGTCTTGGCATAAAAATGGGCCAATGTGTTCTGTTGTGCCTAATTTTTCCCCAAAGTAAATTTAGATGGGGGTGGGTAGGGAAAACTTTAGAAAGCAATCACAAATTTCAAAATCAATAAATTCAAATTGTTTTTAAGGCAGTAAATACACACGCCTGCCAAATGCTGCAGGAAATTGATGTACAATCTGTCTGGCAGCTGGACCATGTGAAAAAATTTTAGAAAAGACCTTAAAATAACCAAGAGTCTAAAGGCTTAACAAACTTTGTTTTAGTAAGACAATTTTCCTGGTCCATAAAAAAGATAAGGAAGTAAAAGGTGCGACAACTAATTTAACTTAGGATGTGGTGAATTATCTTGGGTATCTTAAATTGGTACTTAATTTGGCCTGGGCTCAGAAGAAATGGTTTACCATGGTGATTAAGACCAGCTGCTAGGTGTCACGGATTTAAATTATGCAGCAGAACACAGGAGTGCGTTTGAACGCAGAGGGGTAGGACAGTCTCCAAAAAGCTACGAGTGCCACCTCTGTTCAGTGAAAATTAAGTCAGTTTTTTACTACCCTTTAAGAGCTGCCTCCACTGATTTGGCCTTGAACATAGGCTGAATGAGAAGATTTAGTTTTTCAACATATGTGCCATCACGGCTTAGAGACTTAATCTAGTTCACTTTATTCTAGGTCCCACAATTTTTCAAAAATACCAGAAAGCCATTTAAACAAAGAAAATAATTTCCTTCCTACAAAAATCGGGGGGAAATGCTAACCTTTGTCATTAAAAATAGTTTTAGTCTGATACCAAAATATCCTTATTAATACTTAAAAGTTGTTCACTTAAAAGTTATAAAGAATAAAGGTCCCACATTAAATGAAAAAATTCAAACAATACCAATATAAAAATGTACTAAATAGTGTAAGTTTACTTTTGACTCCGCACTTCCAGCTACCAAACTCATCAGGGAAAACTGTGATTTGTTGAAGTGAAGAGAGTGAAGAGTCTACATTAAATTAGAATACAACAGCACAAGTTTATGGACCTTTTACACCATATATGTACTTTCAGTGTGACTAAACTATTTCACAATTTATTATGTTTTTTCTTTTTCAATGTAAATTTAAAGATAGGTACCTTTGGGGAAGAAAAAAGAAAAAAAGTAAATATAAAGAAAACACTGGAACTAGATTTTCAATAGTGCAGTCAATAAGGATTAGAAAATACTATAATAGAAAACACCAGTTTTAAAATTTTAAGATCCTCTTTTTATGACTTAAATCATATGTGTATTATACATATTCATATGTATAATACACATATATATGTATGTATACATACATATACACAAACTATATATTATAGCATATAAAATACTGAGTAACGCAATGAATCTGATCTTTTTGGGTATTCTTGAAAAAAATAAACTTCATCATTTGATTTATCTAGAAGAATTTTATTGGCCGGGTGCAGTGGCTCACACCTGTAATCCCAGCACTTTAGGCGGCCGAGGTGGGCAGATCACCTGAGGTCAGGAGTTTGAGACCAGCCCGGCCAACATGGTGAAACTCCAACCCTACTAAAGACACAAAAAATTAGCCAGGCATGGTGGCACACCCCTGTAATCCTAGGTACTTGTGAGGCTGAGCCAGGAGAATCACTTGAACCCAGAAGGCGGAGGTTGCAGTGAGCCAAGATCATGCCAGTGCACTCCATCCTGGGTAAAATGAGCGAAACTTTGTGTCAAAAAAAAAAAAAAAAAGAATTTTATTTATAAATCTAATGGCAGGTCATGAGACAACCCATATACAAGTAGTCAGTTTGAATTTTACCTAGAACCATTACTGTTGCCCTAAAAGCCAGATTCATTTTAGTCAACTAAATTTTATAGAGTATGTTTTATGAACAAAGTATTGTATGAAGCTCTAGAAAATAGCAGAAGACAGAGTCCTTCTTCCCAAAGGCTTTCCAATGCATTATCAAGAACATACACAGTCACAAGTAATTACAATTTGAAAGCAGCACACAGATAAAGAAATTAATTACCACTGATGAGACTGGAGACTCTTTAATAGAAGAGATAGGTTTAAGCTGGGTAAGATTTCAACTAGCAACACAGGAACGAAGGGTGCTTGAAAACAGCACGGAAAGGCACAAGGCAACAGTACAGACAATTGTGCAAGTAAAGACAAAGAAGTAGGAGGCTGCCATGTTCACGTGAAGAACAATGAAGTGGCAGGGTGAGACTAGAGTTTAGGGGGCACAGAGAAGGCAGGAGTAGAAGATGAGGCTGGAGAAGTAGACTGGGTGGATTTTGGAGCCTATTAGCTATAAACAAAAAAGTTTAGCATTTATACTATAGAAGTGGGGGGCCACTGAAGGTTTCTCAAAGTGAACAACATGATCAAAATCATGATGCATGAATTGGAATGGAAAAGAAGAACGGCTAGGCAGAATATGGCCCTGACAAAGCTCCAAGGAAGAGGTAATGTTGCACAGATTAAGGACAGTAGCAGTGAAAACTGGACAAAGGAAACAGAGTGAAAGACACATTCTGAAGACAAACAGACATAAGGAAAAGATCTTAGGCTCCAGGAAGCCCTAGATTTGAATTCTGGCTCCTCCAACTATTTGCTTTCTTGCATTGGGTACATTCTTAGCTCCTTTAACATATAGTTTCCTTATCTATAAAATAGGGATAATGCACTTGCCAGTGTGGGGGGGGAAAAAAACTGTGAGAAAAATATAGAAAGTTGTCTAGATAATTCATGTCCACACACTTATTTATTCAACACCACATAATGATAAAAAGAAATATAGCCTCTATCTAGTTGAGGAAACAGATTTACAGACAACTAAAGTGAAAATGATCTGATGTAATCAGTCCCATACTAGGAGTAAGATCCAATAGGAACACAGAAGACAGGGTGTGTGTAAAGCCACTCAAGACTGTGTAAAGGTGGTGAAAGGGTTCAATGAAGTCCCATAGAGGTGATGTGTGAACCAGGCTACTCACAACTTTAAGGTTTCTTATTTTCACATCAAATCACCAGGTCCTTCACCACAGAAATTATAGCACACAACCCCCTAGGACATGGTGTATCATTTGAATTCCAGAGTGTGAAAGTCCAAAGGAAATGATGGAGGAAAAAAAGGGGAGGTGAGGGGAGGTAGGGCAGAGGAAGAAAGATTAGAGAAGTATGAATGAATTTTAGCCAAATACCTACTCAGGAAACAATACTTGAAAGAAAGCCAGATAATACTTAGATACCCAGTGTGATACAATGTTAAGGCAGCAAAACTCAAAGAATGTAATGAGTTCCAGTTGTTTAGTAATTTTTTTTAGTTGGTGAAGCTGAGTTGAGGTGGCTACTATCAGTGTCAATGCCCTGTCTGAACAAGTTTTAATTTAACTTCAAGGAACAAATCCATAGGCTTTTGTTTAGACTGTTTGCATATATTTATCTATTGCTGATAAGAGCTAAAATAATCTTTCTCGAGAAAGTGAGAGAAAACTATGATTGCAAAAATGTTTATTTTTAAATCTTTTAACGGATCAAGTAATTTTATCTAATTTAGTCAACAAATATTTATTGAATACTTACTCTGCATAAGGCCCAGTGGGGAATATGAGCGAACATAATATAATATAGATCTTGTCACCAAGAAGGTCTGAGTCTTATAAATAAGTTCACTATAAAGTAGAAACTAAGAAATTCAATTGAGAAGTATACAGATAAAGTGCCACACAGTATAAGGGAAGATTACTTTGAGCTGGGAGGATAAGGATGTGGCACTGGCATTAGGAAAGAGGGGACTATGTTGTGCTACTCATGTGACAAACATTTACTGAGCACATACAATGTGCACACACTTACCTAAATGCAATGAGACTTTGAGGTGATTTAGTCCCATTCCTTCACTTAATTCACTAGAAAATGAAAACCCAGAAACTTAAATAGCTAATTCAAGACCAAGAAGCAATTTGAATTGATATCTCCAGTCTGCAAATCCAGTAATTCTACTACTTAGTCTCCTCCAAAACCCTCAGTCTGAATTTTTTGTCATGTACAATCAGTATTTCAAAAGGCATTCCATTCTACTTATGAATTAATTTGTTATGTCTCCTCCAACATTCAGTTAAAAGTTAACTTCATTTTTAACTAAAAATGAAGTGTATCCAGTGGCTCCCTCTGGAGCTACATAGAACAAATATAATCCTGTGGCCATGTGACCATCCTTCACTTATTGAAGATAATCCTCATGTCCCCCACTCTAGTAGGGACTCTGTATATCACCATAGTTGGGAATAAGCTCTGGAATTAGATGAGCCTGGATTTGAATCTCGGCTTCAACATTCACTTGTGTGATCTGGGGGCAAATTACTTACTTTAGATAATCTGTGTGCTTATTTACACAATGGGAATGTTAATGTCCTTCATGCCTCCCATTCAATGTAATGGTTAATAACTATAATCAAGAATTGGTACAACTTTTGGTGTAATTGTCAGAAAACTAGAGTTTCTCTACACACATTAAGTTGGCACTGAATCATAAGGGGGAAAGCTGCAAAACTGAAAAAGATGGCAGCACCTGTCTGTCTCTCTCACTTCTCTTCTCCTCTGGCATAGACTGGTCAGTGAGTGACAGCTGTGAAATACTAAAGACTGGGTAACATGGCTTCCCCAGATAACCTGTGCGGAATGGCTTCATTAAATGACCTGTGCTGATACAGCTGCTGGCAAAAGTACAGTCATTTTATTGAGACAAAATATTGAAAATAATTTTCCTAAAACCAGGCACAAATGCTTTTTTAATTAGAAAAAAAATGTCCTTGAGGGTGGGATTCAGGTGCAGTTTTATAACTTGTACAGTGCCTTCAATGCACCAAAAGATAGAAAATGGTACAAAGACTATTCTCCCTATGTTAAGTTCTCTCAAATAATGTCGTAACAAAACTGTTTCCTAGTTATTAGGGTAGAGTGGGGAGAGAGTGAAAGAAGAAAAAATAGAGTTTATTCTTTTCCTACTTCTAAATGTTAAAAGCCAACTGGCAATGTTTAGTCATGACCTCATCTGCTAGGCACTGCAACTAATTTCCCATATTTGGGTAGGAAAAAAATGCATCATGTCTCAAAGAATGACATACTGACAGAAATTTAGTGACTGATACTAAAGGTAGATATGTAGCTGTAGGTTATGAGAAAGTAGAGACACTGTCCTCAAAAAAGCAGCAAACTACGATGAAAATGCAGAGAAGTGGTATGGTACATTGGTAGCTATCCTCTAATATCTATTCTTTCTTCCAAAGAAATATCATTTTAGCCAGGCATATAGTCA
This sequence comes from Cacajao melanocephalus, assembly GCA_963573385.1. Lineage (NCBI taxonomy): Eukaryota > Metazoa > Chordata > Mammalia > Primates > Pitheciidae > Cacajao > Cacajao melanocephalus. Next base: position 46,423 of record CAUYLG010007467.1, read on the forward strand.
TTCATAATAAATACAACACTTTCAGTCTCTATTGCAACTAGGTGTAGCCATGCGACCAAGTACTGGCCTGCAATTATATGGCAGTTTCTGGGCACCTTCCTCAAGATGGCTGGGGCATGGCTGTTTTCACCCCTTTCTGCAACCTGCTGCCTGGAATGGAGATGCCTCCACCTTTGACCATGAAACTCAGAGCATCACCCTAGGCATGGTGAGTGGTGAGCTGGAAGAAATGAGGCTCTAGATGCAGAAAATGATTTTTCCATTTTTGTTAAACAATGCTGTCAAAAATGCCCTAAAAACTATCTTTTGCACATATCTATTTCCTTAGATTACATTCCTAGAAGTGAGTGAAAGGATATGAAAACATAATCTGTCAAGGAACTAGAGTTAAAAAAAAAAGAATATGAAAATATTCTAAAGCTTTCAATACATATGGCCAAACAGTTCTTCTGTAAGTTTAAATTTACGTGTTCTCCATGCCTTCCCAGCCCAATATCAGGAGATGATTTTATCGTTAATTGGTAAGAGCTCTTCTTATATTAGAGATATGAATACCATGTTATAAATACTTCTTCCCAATTAATTTGCCTTTCAATTTAGTTATTTTTGTTGTTGTGCAGGAACTTAAAAACCTTTGTGTAATTGAATCAAGCCTTTTAAAAAAGTGGTTTCTGCCTTTACTATTATATACTAAAAGGTCTTCCCACAAATCAAGATTATGTACATATCCATCAATATTTTTTCTACTAGCTTTTTGCTTTCACTTAAACTTTACTCCACATGAAATGTATTTTTCCACACATTTAGCTGATTGTACCAACACCAGATTCAACACATTCAATAACAGATACTATTGAATATAACTATTCCTAATAATTAAAAATTCCACTTTTGTTTATTCTGATATCTTGAATTAGTATTATTAGACTTAATTATTGTGGCTTTAGAAACAAAATTATACTCATGCAATTCATATTATTGCTTTTTTCCCCAAAACTGTGTTTGGTTAACACCTCCAAGTGAACTTTAGAAACACTTTGTCAGGTTTGGCAAAAAGGAAAAAACCCTGAAATTTTAACTGGAATTGTATTAATGATGGATAGAGAGCAATTGGAGTGGGAAATGCATAACTTTAAAACATTAACTCTTCCAATTATTCCCACAAATATGAGCTGTTTCTCCGTTTCTTAAACTGTTCTTACGTCCCTTATGTTCTATAGTTTATTTCTCATAGTTAGTTGCAGAGTTTACTTGCTTAAATTTGAGGCAATTTTCTTTAGTTATAGATCTTTTATTTGTATTTGTGCTATTATAAGTAGGATTTTTATACACATACTTGTCTGTGCTGTTACAGAGGAAACACTAATTTCTGAATTTATTTTGTAACTGACTACCATCTTACTGGTATGCTTTTAACAATGCTCATAAGTGTTAGCTGATTATCTTGGGTTTTCTAGATAATTGTACTTTAAGTTTCAAATAATGACATTTCTTACTTCCTTTGCAATATTTAAACTTCATTTTCTTGTCTTATTGCATTAGACAAAACTTTCAAAACAATATTAAATAATAGAGGTAATAGCTGACACTCTTTTTTTCCCTGACTTTACTACTTACGGCATTTTCCTATTTTAAACCATAAAACAGCTGCTTTGTATCAGTCTTCCATCCATTTTTACACTGGTCCCAACCTCCAATCTCTAATTATATTGTAAGTTCCTTGAAGGCAAAAACTGTGTTTGGCTGATTTTTTAAATTACTGTAGCATCCAGCACAGTGTCTTGCACAGAGAAAAGAAAATAAATCATTAAATGGATGGTTCTCAAAACTGGTGAGTCACTGAAATTACACGGGAGCTTTTAAGAAAACCAACTGCAAGTTTCACAAACCATTTACAAACCACAAATTCCCTGTTCGTGAGGGTGTGAATCTAGGTGTGTTAAAAAGCTCCTTAGGTGATTCTGATGACCCACAGGTTTGAGAAACACTAGTCTAATATTTTTATCACTCCTGGAGATTCTGTTTCACAGTCAGGGCCCTAATTTTTAGTAAATATTCCTGAGATGATTCAGATAGAGGCAGGTTTGGAAACTACTGGATTAGACAGTAATTCAAAGAAGGGACCAGAGTTTTTTTTCCTTTACGTTGTCTGTATTTTATATATATAACTTGCTATTTTTTCCACTTTTTTCCACATATAAAAGTGGAAAAAATAGCAAGATATATAAAGAAAAGGCTAATCTCTCCCACCTCTATCTTCTAAAAGTAGCCATGGATAACTACCTAGTGGTATCCTTCCATCCCTCTTTCCTCTTTTCTTGCTTACACAAAATAAATGTGAGAGAGAAGATAGAGAGAGGGAGAGGGGGAG
>CAUYLG010007468.1:0-30148 GCA_963573385.1 Cacajao melanocephalus
AAACTGATAAGCAACTTCAGCAAAGTCTCAGGATACAAAATCAATGTGCAGAAATCACAAGCATTTCTATACACCAATAACAGACTAACAGAGAGCCAAATCATGAGTGAACTCCCATTCACAATTGCTACAAAGAGAATAAAATACCTAGGAAGACAACTAACAAAGGATGTAAAGGACTTCTTCAAGGAGAACTACAAACCACTGCTCAAGGAAATAAGAGAGGACACAAACAGATGGAGAAACATTCCATGTTCATGGTTAGAAAGAATTAATATCATGAAAATGGCCATACTGCCCAAAGTAATTTATAGATTCAACACTATCCCCACCAAGCTTCCAATGACCTTCTTCACAGAACTGGAAAAAACCACCTTAAACTTCATGGAACCAAAAGAGAGTCTGCATAGCCAAGACAATCCTAAGCAAAAAGAACAAAGCCGGAGGCATCATGCTACCTGATTTCAAACTATACTACAAAGCTACAATAATCAAAACAGCATGGTACTGGTACCAAAACAGAGATATAGACCAATGGAACAGAACAGAGGCCCTGAAGGCAATGACACACATCTACAACCATCTAGTCTTTGACAAACCTGGCAAAAACAAGCAATGGGAAAGGATTCCTTGTTTAATAAATGGTGTTAGGAAAACTGGCTAGCAGTGTGTAGAAAGCAGAAACTGGACCCCTTCTTGACAACTTACACTAAAATTAACTCCAGATGGATTAAAGACTTAAACATAAAACATAACACTATAAAAACCCTAGAAGAAAACCTAGGCAAAACCATTCAGGACATAGGTATAGGCAGCGACTTCATGACTGAAACACCAAAAGTGTTGACAACAAAAGCCAAAATAGACAGTTGGGATCTAATTAAACTCCAGAGCTTCTGCACAGCAAAAGAAACAATCAATAGAGTGAACCGGTAACCAACAGAATGGGAAAAAATTTTTGCAACCTACCCATCTGACAAAGGGCTAATATCCAGAATCCACAAAGAACTAAAGCAGATTTACAAGAAAAAAGCCCATCCAAAAGTGAAGGAAGGATATGAACAGACACTTTTCAAAAGAATACATATATGAGGCCAAAAAACATGAAAAAATGCTCATCATCACTGATTATTAAAGAAATGCAAATCAAAACCACACTGAGATACCACCTCACGCCAGTTAGAATGGCGATCATTAAAAAATCCGGAGACAACAGATGCTGGAGAGGATATGGAGAAATAGGAACAGTTTTACACTGTTGGTGGGACTATAAACTAGTTCAACCATTGTGGAAGACAGTGTGGTGCTTCCTCAAGGACCTAGAAACAGAAATTCCATTTGACCCAGCAATCCCATTACTGGGTATATACCCAAAGGATTATAAGTCATTCTATTATAAAGACATATGCACACATATGTTCAAAGCAGCAATCTTTACAATAGCAAAGACCTGGAACTAACCAAAATGCCCATTGATGATAGACTGGACAGGGAAAATGTGGCACATATACACCATGGAATACTATGCAGCCATAGGAAACGATGAGTTTGTGTCCTTTGTAGGGACATGGATGAATCTGGAAACCATAATTCTCAGCAAACTGACACAAGAACAGAAAATCAAACACTACATATTCTCACTTATAGGTGAGTGTTGAACAATGAGAAACTATGGACACAGGGAGGGGAGCATCACACACTGGGGTCTGTTGAGGGGGGCAAGTGAGGGACAGTGGGGGTGGGTGGGGAGGTCAGGGAGGGATAACATGGGGAGAAATGCCAGATGTAGGTGATGGGGGGATGGAGGCAGCAAACCACATTGTCATGTGTATACCTATGCAACAATCCTGCATGATCTGCACATGTACCCCAGAACGTAAAGTACAATAACAAAAAACCTCAAATACAATATTACAACTAGGGAGTTAATATTGGTATAATTCAGATCATACCAATATGAACAATTATTGGTACTATTATTAGAATATTACAATTATTCAGGTTTCACCAGTTTTGTACACACTAGTGTGTGTGTGTGTGTGTGTGTGTGTTTCTGTGTTTTTTGGTTTGTTTTGTTTTTGAGATAGGGTCTTGCTCTGTTGCCCAGGCTGGAGTGCAATGTTAGGATCTTGGCTCACTGCAATCTCTGCCTCCTGGGTTCAAGCAATCCTCCCACCTCAGCCTCCCATGTAGCTGGGACCACAGACACATGCCACCATGCCCGCACAGTTTCTGTATTTTAGGTAGAGACAAGGTTTTACCAAGTTGCCTAGACTGGTCTTGAATTCCTAAACTCAAGTGACCCACCTGTTTTCAGCCTCCTAAAGTGCTGGGATTACAGGTGTGAGCCACTGTACCCGGCCTCTATACAATTTATTAATGTATAGACTAGTGTAGTTACCACCTCAATTAACATACAAACCACTGTATGTTTTAGTGGAACTAACAATAAATTTTATGCACATGAGTTTAGTATTCAAATAGATGACTTCCATGGAACAGTTGCTATTTGCAACTTGAAATTGGTGGGCACATAGTTGATGATCTTGATTCTTTGAAATGCTCTGGATTAACTTGAGCAAGTAGGGTTGTCTAAAATACAAATTCTCCTCCGGAAAGTAATTTGTGAGAGATTTCTAAAAAGAGCTAGTGAGGTTTATTTTAGAATGAGATATGGAAAGTGGTGGGGAAACTGGGAAAGGAAAAATAAAGAACATGCATGATGGTTCATATCACATTCTTCAGACTTTTAGACCTCAACTTTAGAGGCATGACTTTATCATACATGCCTATGATTTTAAAGTGCCCATTATCTTCCATAGTCTTGTCAAGCTGCTTAAAGAATAGAAAACAGAGATCATCGGCCGGGCACGGTCACCCACACCTGTAATCTCAGCACTTTGAAGACTGAGGTGTGTAAATCACAAGGTCAGAAGTTTGAGACCAGCCTGGCCAGCATGGCAAAACCCTGTCTCTACTAAAAGTATATAAATTAGCCTGGCATGGTGGCATGTGTTTGTAATCCCAGCTACTCGGAAGGCTGAGGCAGGAAAATCACTTGAACCCAGGAGGCAGAGGTTGCAGTGAGCCAAGATCATGCCATTGCCTTCCAGCCTGGGTGATAGAGTGAGACTTCATCTCAAAAAAAAAAAAAAAGAAAACAGGGTCATCATGGTGGATGGGAGGCAGGACTAGATTGCAGCTCTGGACAGAGGAGTGTGTGGAGGCTCACATTGTGAATTTTAGCTCCAGATCCACTGCAATAAAAAAAACAGCAATCTTGAGAGGACCCACAGACCCTCTGACGGAAGCAGACTGCTCCTGTAGGGCCTGGGAGACACTCCAAATAACTGTGAGTGCCCCAACTGCAGAAGTGGGAAAGGGACACCCTCCTCTCCTGAACACACACCCCCAGTGGAAAAACTGAAGGTCTGTTTGTGGGAGAAGTTTCCGACTTTACTTAGAGCTAAGTCAGTTTAGAGGGCTGAGTGAAATACAGGGGTAGAGGAAGCAGCAGAGGGCCCTGGGAGCTTGCCGGGTCCCCAAGAGGTCATTCCTGCTGGTACCACAGGGATCCATCAGGAGGGTGGCCAGAGGAGCAGAGGGCAAAACTCCACTGGGAAAAACAATTCTCTAACTCAACTTTGTAACAATTTGAACAGGGTGAGAAGCCTCCTGGCCAGAACTTGGGGGAGGGTGCAAATCCACAGGTGGTGGAAGAACCAAGCCCTTTTCTTTTTCAGCTGGGAGACAGGTAGCCTAAGGCAAATTTTCTTTTCTTTTCTTTTCTTTTTTTTAAGAATTCAGCAACTTTATTAACCCCTCCCCTCAACCTAATTGATATTTATAGACTATTACATCAAATTACTGCAAATATATATTAATTTCTTTTATTTTTATTATTTTTAAAAAATATATATTTTATTGAGTTTTAGGTTTTAGGGTATATGTGAAGAACATGCAAGATTGTTGCATAGGTACACACGTGGCAATGTGGTTTGCTGCCTTCCTCCCCATCACCTATATCTGGCATTTCTCCCCATGCCATCCCTCCCCAACTCCCCACCCCCCGCTGTCCCTCCCCTAGTTCCCCCCGACAGACCCCAGTGTGTGATGCTCCCCTCCGTGTATCCATGTGTTCTCATTGTTCAACACTTGCCTATGAGTGAGAACATGCGGTGTTTGATTTTCTGTTCTTGTGTCAGTTTGCTGAGAATGATGGTTTCCAGGTTCATCCATGTTCCACAAAGGACATGAACTCATCGTTTTTTATGGCTGCATAGTATTCCATGGTGTATATGTGCCACATTTTCCCTGTCCAGTCTATTCGATGGGCATTTGGGTTGGTTCCAGGTCTTTGCTATTGTAAACAGTGCTGCAATGAACATTCTTGTATAATGGAATGCTTTATAATCCTTTGGATATATACCCAGTAATGGGATTGCTGGGTCAAATGGAATTTCTATTTCCAGGTCCTTGAGGAATCACCACACTGTCTTCCACAATGGTTGAACTAATTTACGGTCCCACCAACAGTGTAAAAGTGTTCCTATTTCTCCACATCGTCTCCAGCATCTATTGTCTCCAGATTTTTTAATAATTGTCATTCTAACTGGCATGAGATGGTATCTAAATGTGGTTTTGATTTGCATTTCTCTAATGACCAGTGATGATGAGCATTTTTTCATGTTTGTTGGCCTCATAAATGTCTTCTTTTGTAAAGTGTCTGTTCATATCCTTTGCCCACTTTTGAATGGGCTTGTTTGTTTTTCTCTTGTAAATCTGTTTCAGTTCTTTGTAGATTCTGGATATTAGCCCTTTGTCAGATGGGTAGATTGCAAAATTTTTTTCCCATTCTGTTGGTTGCCGATTCATTCTAATGATTGTTTCTTTTGCTGTACAGAAGCTCTGGAGTTTAATTAGGTCCCATTTGTCTAGTTCAACTTTTGTTGCCAATGCTTTTGGTGTTTTAGTCATGAAGTCCTTGCCTATGCCTATGTCCTGAATGGTTTTGCTAGGTTTTCTTCTAGGGTTTTTATGGTGTTAGGTCTTATGTTTAAGTCTTTAATCCATCTGGAGTTAATTTTACTGTAAGGTGTCAAGAAGGGGTCCAGTTTCTGCTTTCTGCACACTGCTAGCCAGTTTTCCCAACACCATTTATTAAACAGGGAATCCTTTCCCCATTGCTTGTTTTTGTCAGGTTTATCAAAGACCAGATGGTTGTAGATGTGTGTCATTGCCTTCAGGGCCTCTGTTCTGTTCCATTGGTCTATATCTCTGTTCACCTACTGCCTGGAAACAGACTCGGAGCTGTTGGTAGGGGAACAGTGAGAATGAGAACAGCCCTTCAGTTTGTGTGGGAGCTGGGTGAGGCCAGTGACTGCCAGCTTTCCCTCACTTCCTTGACAACCTGCATGACTCAGCAGAGGCAGCCATAATCCTCCTAGGTACACAACTGCAGTGACCTGGGAATTTCACCCTCATCACCCAGAGCAGCTGCAGCAAGACCTGCCCAAGGAGAGCCTGAGCTCAGACATACCTAGCTCCACCCCCACCTGATGGTCCTTCACTACTCACCCGGTAGCTGAAGACAAAGGACATATAATCTTGGAAGTTCTAGGGCCCCACCTACCACTGGTCCCTCTCCACACTACTACAGCTCATGCTTTCTGGAAAGTGCCACCTTCTGGCAGGAAGCCAACCAGCACAAAAACAGAGTATTAAACCACCAAAGCTAAGGACCCTCATGGAGTCCATTGCACACCCCCACCACTTCCACGGGAACAAGTGCTGGTATCCATGGCTGAGAGACCCATGGATGGTTCACATCACAGGACTCTCTGCAGACAACCCCCAGTGTGAGCCCAGAGCTGGGTAGACCTGCTGGGTGGCTATACCCAGAAGAGAGAGAACAATCACTGCAGCTCAGCTCACAGGAAGCCACATCCATAGGAAAAATGGGGAGAGTACTGCATCAAGGGAACACCCATGGGACAAAAGAATCTGAACAACAGCCTTCAGCCATAGATCTCCCTCTGACAGAGCCTACCCAAATGAGAAGGAACCAGAAAACCAATCCTAGTAATATGACAAAATAAAGCTCTTTAACACCCCCCAAAAATCACACTAGTTCACCAACAATGGATCCAAACTGAGAAGAAATCCCTGATTTATCTGAAAAGGAATTCAGGAGGTTAGTTATTAAGCTAATCAGGGAGACGTCAGAGAAAGGTGAAGCCCAATGCAATGAAATCCAAAAAATGATACAAGAAGTGAAGGGAGAAATATTCAAGAAAATAGATAGCTTAAAGAAAACAATAAAAAATTCAGGAAACTTTGGACACACTTTTAGAAACGTAAAATGCTCTGGAAAGTCTCAGCAATATAATTGCACAAGTAGAAGAAAGAAATTCAGAGCTTGAATTAACCCAATCCAGCAAATCAAAAAATAAAATTAAAAAAAAGAATAAAAAATTATGAGCAAAGCCTTCAAGAAGTCTGGGTTTATGTTAAATGTCCAAACCTAAGAAAGTTCCTGAGGAAGAAGTGAATTCTAAAAGTTTGGAAAACGTAATTGGAGGATAATCAAGGAAAACTTCCCCAGCCTTGCTAGAGACCTAGACATCCAAATACAATAAGCACAAAGAACACCTGGGAAATTCATCACAAAAAGATCTTTGCCTAGGCATATTGTCTTCAAGTTGTCCAAAGTTAAGACAAAGGAAAGAATCTGAAGAGCTGTGAGACAGAAGCACCAGGTAATCTATAAAGGAAAATCTATCAGATTGACAGCAGATTTCTCAGCAGAAATCTTACAAGCTAAAAGGGGTTGGGGCCCTATCTTCAGCCTCTTCAAACAAAACAATTATCAGCCAAGAATTGTGTATCCAGCAAAACTAAGCATCATATATGAAAAAAAATACAGTCTTTTTCGATCAAATACTAAGAGAATTTGCCACTACCAAGCCACCACTACAAGAACTGCTAAGAAGAGCTCTAAATCTTGAAACAAATCCTGAAAATGCAACAAAACAGAATCTCTTTAAAGCATAAATTTCTCAGGACCTATAAAACAAAAATGCAAGTTAAAAATCAAAAACAAAAACATCAAAGCACACAGGCAACAAAGAGCACAATGAATGCAATGGTACCTCCCATTTCAATACTAACATTGAATATAAATGGTCTAAATGCTCCATTAAAAGATGCAGAATCACAGAATGGCTAAGAACTCAGCAACTAACCATTTACTGCCTTCAGGAGACTCAGCTAACACATAAGGACTCACATAAACTTAACGTAAAGGGGTGGAAGAAGGCATTTCATGCAAATGGACACCAAAAGCGAGCAGGCGTAGCTGTTCTTATATCAGACAAAACAAACTTTAAAGCAACAGCAGTTGAAAGAGACAAAGAGGGACATTATATAATGGTAAAAGGCCTTGTCCAACAGGAAAATATCAGGATCCTAAACATATATGCTCCTAACACTGGAGTGTTATAAATTTATAAAATAATTACTAATAGACCTAAGAAATGAGATAGACAGCAACAATAATACTGGGGGGACTTCAATACTCCACTGACAGCACTAGACAGGTCATCAAGATAGAAAGTCAACAAAGAAACAATGGATTTACACTATACCTTGGAACAAATAGACTTAACAGATATGTACAGAACATTTCATCCAACAACTGCAGAATATACCTTCTATTCAGCAGCACATGGAGCTTTCTCCAACATAGGTCATATTATAGGCCATAAAATGAGCCTCAATAAATGTAAGAAAATTGAAATTATATTAAGCACTCTCTCAGACCACAGTGGAATAAAACTGGAAATCAACTCCAAAAGAAAACTACAAAACCATGCAAATACATGGAAATTAAATAACCTGTTCCTGAACAAGCATTGAGTCAAAAACAAAATCAAGATGGAAATTAAAAAATTCTTCAAACTAGACCAAGTGCAGTGGCTCATGCCTATAATTCCAGCACTTTGGGAGGCTGAGACAGGCAGATCACGAGGTCAGGAGTTTGAGACCAGCCTGACCAACATGATGGAACCCTGTTTCTACTAAAAATACAAAAATTATAGGCATGCACTTGTAATCCCAACTATGTGGAAGGCTGAGGCAGGAGAATTGCTTCAGCCTGTGAGGCGGAGTTTGCGGTGAGCTGAGATCACACCACTGCACTCCAGCTGGGTGACAGAGCGAGACTCCATCTCAAAAAAAAAAAAAAACTTCAGACTAATAACAATAATGACACAACCTACCAAAACCTTTGGGATACAGCAAAGGCAATGCAAAGAGAAAAGTTCATAGCCCCAAATGTCTATATCAAAAAGACTGAAAGAGCACAAACTGACATTCTGAGGTCACACCTCAAGGAATTAGAGAAACAAAAACAAACCAAACCTAAACCTAGCAGAAGAAAGGAAATTACCAAGATCAGAGCAGAACTAAATGAAATTTAAAAAAATATATACAAAAGATACATTAAACACAAGCTAGTTCTTTGAAAAGATAAATAAAATTGATAGCTCAGTAGCAAGATTAACCAAGAAAAGAAGAGAGAAAATCCAAATAATCTCAATAAAAAACAAAACAGGAGATATTACAACTGACAGCACTGAAATACAAAAGATTATTCAACGATACTTTGAATACCTTTATGTACGTAAACTAGAAAACCTAGAAGGGATATATAAATTCTTGAAAAAATACAAGTCTCCCAGCTTAAATCAGGAAGAATTAGATACCATGAATAGACCGATAACAAGCAGCAGGCTTGAAATGGTAATTAAAAAATTACCAATAAAAAGAAGTCCAGGACTAGATGAATTCACAGCAGAATTCTACCAGACATTCAAAGAAGAATTGGTACCAATGGTTTTGATGCTTTTCCACAACATAGAGAAAGAAGGAACCCTCCCTAATTCATTCCATGAAACCAACATCACCCTAATACCAAAAGCAGGAAAGGACATAACCAAAAAAGAAAACTACAGACCTATATCCTTGCTGAACATAGATGCTAAAGTCCTTAACAAAATGCTAGCTAACTGAATCCAACAAGATATCAAAAAGATAATCCACCATGATCAAGTGGGTTTCAAACCAGGGATGCAGGGATGTTTTAACTTATGCAAGTCAATAAATGTGGTACACCACATAAACACAATTAAAAATAAAAATTGGGTGCAAAAAATAAATCCTCTTTTGCAACCCAGAACTCATTGTTCAGTATGAGTTTTGATACATATAAGAAGGGATATTATAAAAAAGAAAAAATAAAAATAAAAATTACGTGATCATCTCAACAGATGCAGAAAAAGCATTCAACAAAATCCAGCATCTCTTTAGGATTAAAAGTCACCAAAATTGGCATACAAGGGTCATATCTCAATGTAATAAAAGCCACCTATGACAAACCCACAGCCAACATAATACTGAATAGGGAAAAGTTGAAAGCATTTTCTCTGAAAACTGCAACAAGCAAGGATGTCCACTCTCAGCACTCCTCTTCAACATTGTACTGGAAGTCCTAGCCAGAGCAATCAGACCAGAAAAGAAATAAAGGGCATCCAACCAGTAAAGAGGAAGTCAGATTGTCACTGTTTGCTGATGATATGATAGTTTACCTTGAAAACCCTAAAGACTCCTCCAGAAAGCTCCTAAAACTGATGAAAGAATTCAGCACAATTTCTGGATATAGATTAATGTACACGAATCAGTAGCTCGTCTATACACCAACAGCGACCAAACAGAGAATCAAATCAAGAACTCAACCCCTTTTACGATAGCTGCAAAAACAAAAACAAAAACAAAACAAAAAAAAACCTTAGTAATATCTAACCGACGATTCAAAAGACCTCTACAAGGAAAACTGCAAAACACTGCTGAAAGAAATTACAGATGACACAAACAAATGGAAACACATCCTCATGTTCATGGATGGGTAGAGTCGATATTGTCAAAACCGTACTGCCAAAAGCAATCTGCAAATTCAGTTCAATCCCCATCAAACTACCACCATCATTCTTCACAGAATTAGAAAAAACAATTGTAAAATTTATATGGAACCCAAAAGGAGCCCACAAAGCCAAAGCAAGACTAAGCAAAAAGAATACATCTGGAGGCATAACACTACCTGATTTCAAACTATATTATAAGGCCATAGTCACCAAAACAGCATGGTACTGGCATAAAAATAGGCACATAGACCAATGGAACAGAATAGAGAACCCCAAAATAAGCTCAAATATTTATAGCCAAGTGATCTTCGACAAAGAAAACAAAAATATAAAGTGGGAAAGGATACCCTTTTCAACAAATGGTGCTGGGATAATTGGCTAGCCACATGTAGGAGAATGAAACTGGATCCTCATCTCTCACCTTATATAAAAATCAACTCAAGATGGACTAAGGACTTAAACCTATGACCTGAAACTATAAAAATTCTAGAAGATAACATTGGAAAAAACTTTCTAGACATTGGCTTAAGCCCAGATTTAATGGCCAAGAACCCAAAAGCAAATTCAATAAAAACAAAGATAAATAGCTAGGAGCTAATTAAACTAAAGAACTTTAGCACAACAAAAAGAACAGTCAGCAGAGTAAACAGACAACCACAGAGTGAGAGAATATCTTCACAAGTCCATTTGACAAGGACTAATATCCAGAAGGTACAATGAACTCAAATCAGTAGGAAAAAAAAATCCCTAAAGTAGACTAAGGACATGAATAGACAAGTCTCAAAAGAAGATATACAAATGGCCAACAAACATGAAAAAATGCTCAACATCACTAATGGTCAGGGAAATGCAAGTCAAAACCATCATGCAACACCACCTTACTCCTGCAAGAATGGCCATAATCAAAAAATAAAAAACCAATAGATGTTGACATGGATGCAGTGACCAGGGAACACGTCTACACTGCCGATGGGAATGTAAACTAGTACAGCCACTATGGAAAACAGTGTGGAGATTCCTTAGAGAACTAAAAGTAGAACTACCATTTGATCTGGGAATCCCACTTCTGGATATCTACCCAGAGGAAAAGAAGTCATTATATGGAAAAGATACTGGCACACATGTTTCTAGCAGCACAATTCACAATTGCAAAATTGTGGAACCAACCCAAATGCCCAACAATCAATGAGTGGATAAAGAAACTGTGGTATATACATACGATGAAATACTACTCAGCCATAAAAAGGGATAAATTAGTAGCATTTTCAGTGACCTGGATGAGACTGCAGACTATTATTCTAACTGAAGTAACTCAGGAATGGAGAACCAAACATCGTATGTTCTCACTGATATGTAGGAGGTAAGCTATGAGGACACAAAGGCATAGGAATGATACAATGGACTTTGGGGACTTGGGAGGAAGAGTGGGAGGGGATAAAAGATTCTACAGTCTTTTATCTGTAAGGGATAAAAGACTACAAATAGCGTACAGTGCACACTGCTCAGGTGGTGGGTGCACCAGAATCTCACAAATCACCACTGAAGAACTTACTCAAGTAACCAAGTACCACCTGTACCCCAATGACTTATGGAAAAATAAAATAATAAATTATATTAAAAAATAGAATACAGGCACAGAATTGCATCCCGCTTTCAGCCACTGTTGCCACTTGACGCCCTGCATTGAGCCATTATGCAGATTGTCTTATTTGTTTGGATAGTGACCTCACGAGGTGGGATTTCTTTCCTCCAATTTCACAGATTAAGAAATGGATTTGCAGACTGTAGAATCTAAATTACTTGCCTTCTGTCACTCAACCAGCAGGTGGCTGAGCTGGGCCCCACGCCCAGCTTCTTTAACTCCCAAGTCTGTGTTCTTCCACCAGGTAGTGTTGTTTTTCTTCTTGGCTGGGCATTTCTCTATGTTGTTTCAGCAGATCTGGAGAGGAGGTCATCAGAACTCTATAGAGCCTCTTGCCTGGTTTTTTGGTTGCCATTTTTCAGTACAACCTGCAGGAGCCAGGCCTGCACCGACTGGTCCCGCCATACTTTTTAATGTTGACTGCTTCACTGTCAATTTCAGACTCTCTTTCTCAGGCCCTGTGAGGTTTACCGAGCACTTACAGTCTTATGGTCCTCCCCACTCCCCAGGCCACCCAGCCATGGGGTGCTCTGAACAGAGCGGCTGCCTTGTTCTTCCATGGGGCAGGTAGGAGGAGCATGCAATTATGCAGCGCAGGAAAAAGCAGCTACCACCAGAGGGCACTGTGCCCCTTACATGGTTGGTACCTAGAGGACAAATGGCCCCATCCACTTTCCCAGCAGAGGAAGGTGATTCTCTGAGATTTACGTTCTCTTTTGGCCCAGACACTGCCTTATGAGGATGAATCACAGTGACTGCTGCCTGTTATAGAATCCTTATGTGCTCTGCTGGCATATTGCAGTTGAAAGAAAACGAGCCACTTTAAGGCATTTCCCCTTCCATCTAACAGTGATGGATGAGGATCGCTGGGGCTGCCTTTTCCCAAAGCACAAATGAATTCAGTTACTCTCTTTAGAACCCACTGTTCAATTGATTCCGACACTAAAATATAATAAGTAGTGTCAGAGAAAGGTCAGCAGATTGCTTGGAATTGCAGACAAAATCCTATGCCTCCTGGCCCTTGTTGATTTTAGTTAAATACAGTGTTCATGTGCCAGTCAGCAGCTCAATCAACCAGAAGGGGAGCTGCGGCTCGGGATGGGGAATGCCAAGGATTTCATTATGTAATGGAAACTGCTTTTATCCCTAGTATCAGGTGGCCCAGATGTAACAGGCTTTAAATTCTTCTGACCTAGTAGACCCTCTGATGGTGAAAAATATAAGATGATGTCAACATTCCAGAAGGGAAAACACGAGATGGATATTAGGCCAGTTCTTTTACAGTTTGGTCCATTGGTTTTCACATGCTGTGCATGGGCAGCTGCCTTAAGAAAGTGAATGCTGTGGTAGAGGCAGCAGGACCCAGCGTGACTGCAGCTGGGTGAAGATGCATCACTGTCCATCCATGACAGGAGGCCACACCGCCAGGCAGCACTCCACAGATCCTGCTCTTTGACCCATGCTGTGCTCTAGTCTGTCAGTGGGGAATGGCTCTGGTCAGGGCCCCCTTACCATGTGGATTTGTTCCCTCCTTTCCTGTGAAAATCCATGTTCCTTCCAGGCCTCAGTTTCCCCATCTATAAAAGGCTGGGCCTAAGCTGGGTGGACTCCGTGGCTGAGCCCCTCTATTGCAGGCTGCTCCCAAGCTCCTGGGGCTGGTTCTCACACATTTGCCTAATAAATACCCACTTCCATGACTCACCTGGGTTCCAGCCAAGCTGCTGCCTGGCAGCATGGAATGACCCTTCCTCATAGAAATCTGCATTTTAATAGGGGATTGGGATTTTTAAAAATTACAAAATCAGCACATTCTAATAAAAAAATGAAAGTGTACTACTTTACCACCCATCTTGCTATTAATTAGATTCTCTGGGGATAATCTCTATCTTTCTAGAACTTTTTTTACACATAGAATCTTACATACATATATTATATATTGGTATATACTCTTTTATTTTTTAAACAAAGTTGTCTATTTACTAACAATATGATGATACCATAGGGGTCCCATTCCAAGTAAGAACAGACAGTTGCCTCATTCATTTTGACTGTGGTACAGAGTTCTCTAGCATGGCTGTATCTTAATTAATTGGCCGATTTTTATTGGTTGACTTTTAGGAGGTCTCCAATATTTTGCATTTACAGTCAAGTTGTGTGAACAACCTCTCCAAATATCCTGCAGGGCATGGAGTTGCTGGATGGAAAGGCATGTGCATTTAACTGTTGTGAGGTTACCAGTTTCAGTTTCAGTTTATTTCCTCTTTTTTTTTTCTTTAAAGACAGAGTCTCACTCTATCACCCAGGCTGGGGTGCAGTGACACGATCTCGGCTCACTGCAACCTCCATCTCTCAAGTTCGAGTGATCCTCCTGCCTCAGCCTCCTGAGTGGCTGGGATCACAGGTGCCCACCACCACACCCAGCTAATTTTTGTATTTTTAGTAGAGACTGGGTTTCACCATGTTGGTCAGCTGGTGTCGAACTCCTGACCTCATGATCTGCCTGCCTCAGCCTCCCAAAGTGCTGGGATTACAGGCGTGAGCCACTGCGCCCAGCCTACTCTCTTTCTTAGTGGAGAATTTCCTCCTCAAAGTTCTGGTCATCCCTGGCTGTTTATTCATATGCAAGAGGAAGGTCCTAAAAGGCTGAATGGACCTCCATGCTTATGAGTTGTCTCTGTTGACTGGTGGGCTTCACCCCAGGTGATCAAGCCAGAGCCCTTTCCATTTCTTTAGGGAAGAATGCTCCCGTGTCCTACCTGGGAGACATAGTCCAGCTGCAACTTTTTGAAGGCAGGGTGAGGGGTAGGAGCTGGGGGTCCCAGGATCGAGATGCAAACTTCCATTGAACCCCCTATGTTTAATCCTGCACCTCAACTCCGCCTTCTGAAGTCCAGTGCTCTCCATTTTAATACCTTTAGAGAACGCACTTCCTAGCTCTATAGGGGCTAGCTGCACCAGTATCAGCTTCCCACCAATCCCACTTACTGCTGCTCTGCCTCCTGCCCCTCACATCCTAGGGCCTCCTGGTGCTGTACCTCTCAGGGCTTTCAGACACACTTTGGCTGTGTCTCCCGAGAGCTGCTCTCCATAGGCATGTGAGGTTGCAGCTGCCTTTGCTCTGGGTCAGTTTCCACTCCTCCGTCCACTTTCTATGTCCAGGAAAAAAAAAGAAAAGAAAGAAATCCTGATTTTTAAAGGTTGCCAACTAATTCAAATTTTATTATGTTCTTTGGCACAAATGTAGAACAAAAAATGTGTCAGCAGGTCATAAGCAGCCCCCTGGCCAGTTGTTAGCCCAGGACAAGGCACTGATTCTTGAAGTCTGGGACATTTCCACCCAATCCCACCCATCATAAGAATGACTGAAGATGTCAATAAAGATACAGATTTCTAGACTCCACCACAGACCCACCTAAACCAGAAGCTCTGTGACTAGGGCCCAGGAATCTGCACGTTTAACAAGTCGTCCTGGTGGTTTTGATGTGAGTGGCCTGTAATCCCAGCTACTCAGGAGGCTGAGGCAGGAGAATCACTTGAAACCGGGAGGTAGAGGTTGCAGTGAGCCGAGATCCAGCCGCTGCACTCCAGCCTGGGTGACAGAGCAAGACTCGGTCTCAAAAAAAAAATAATAATTATAAGGAACAAAACAAATAAATAGAAGAAGGGAACCTCGAGGAGATGTGACTGTAGAAATCAGAAGACAATGCCGATAAAAGTCAACTTGCTATTCTGAGACAGAACATAGTGCATCCAGAAACCAAGAGCAACATGTGAATGGAAAAGAAATGACTGGAAACAGAATGAGCTCTTGGAGAGGGAAATTATAATAGCCATCAATGAAATCAATGGGAATAAAGGGCCTGGAAATATCTCAGGAAGTAGAAAAATAATAAACCAAAAAAAAAAAAAAGAAAGAAAGAAAGAAAACTATGAAAGCATGGGAATAAGAGAGGAAGAATCCAAGAGGAAAGAATTGCAAGAAACAAAAAGAGACAAAATAGAGGGAGGAAGCTATCCAAGATAACTCAAGAGGAGTGCAAACCACTTGATAGAAGGCCCAACTGGCACAAAGAATGAGGTGACAGTATCACTGGTCACAAAATCAAATGCTCATTTATTGCTGACTACATGCCAAGCACTGTTCTAAGGGCTTTGATGTATTATCCCATTAATCTGCACAACCGCTTTACACAAAAGGCACTTATCTTCATTTACGGAGGCATGGTGAGGTTAAGTTATATGTCCAAGGTCATACAGCCAGAAGTGACATTGTCAGGTTTTAGACCCCAGTAGTCTGATACCTCTCTTTGTCACCATATAATGTCAGAACACCATGCACAAAGAGATGATCCTAAAGTCTGCGGAGAGTAAAACAGGACACATGTAAAGGAATATGAATCAGATGGTATCATATTTCTCTATGGCAATCCTGGAAACTGAAAGACAATGAAGAGATGACTTCAAAATTCTACAGAACGATCACTTTCAATGCAGAAATATACCAGCCAAATTCCCAATCAAGTGTGGGAGTAGAATAAAGACATTTCAAACATGCGAGGCCTTGAAAATTTTACCTCCCAGCTTGCTGTTTTAGGAAGTCACCAGAAATATGTTCCGGCAAAATGACATCTGAGAAAAACATGGAATCCAGAACACAGGGACCCAGCTCTGCAGAAAGGTGTAGGGAAGCCCTAGGGTGACAGCTGGAGGCAGCAGAGCTGGAGAGCTTTGGGTGATGTCTCACCCAGAAGAGGGCATGGCTGTGTTGGGAAGGTTGGATGCAATAAGAGCTAAAGAAAATTCCACCTCTGTGAATGCAGAGAGTAAAAAGGTAATGTTTAGAATAACTAATTTAGGAGCAGCATAAGCATAATCTTTAGTTATAGTGAAGAAAATACTAGAAAAAATAAGACGTGTTGAAAGTGGTAGTTACTGAGAATGGCAATGGTGTTTGAGAGGGATGGGTCAAGGACCGCTGTTACTATAAGCCTCTGATTTTTAAGCTATATGCATGCATTGCATTAAGTTGATTAAGAAAAATATAGTGGCTTTCTCCTAAAACACCCATTTCTGGATTTTTTGGAAAAACTAGAAAGTCTGGCAGCTTAGAGCTGCCATCTTGCACGGTAACACTGAAAGCAGCTCCATAGCTTCTCATTCTTTTGGATGGGACCTGGCTTACCAAGTTTGCCACTGCCCCAAACAGGCCAACTTCCCTCATTTCCTTTACCTTTGTTTGTAATAGGCATTTGAGTATGTGAGCTGCAATAGAATGAACCACCTCTGCATCCTTCTCACTTGCTAACCTACCTAAGAGTGGGTATGTGTAGAAAAGTCCATTTGCTGTAGGAACAAACTCTTAGGTGCCAAAGTTGATGTTGACATCAACAGTTCTCTCTTAATGGGGTCTCGTTTAATATCTCAGAACAGCTTTTTGCTAAATCACACAGTCTTTAGAAAGCCCCAAGTACTGGATTATGTAAATGGGATTAACACTGATTTAGTGAAATCCTACTTTGAGAGGCTCAACTTGCAGGCAAATGCACTTAAGCCTGATACTCTTGGTGGGGGTTGTCTCCACTGAGCAGATGGTATATGGTGCCTCTGTTCTGCTTCCAGGAGCTCTCCCTAGAACAAATCCACCAGGGTAGGGAGGACAAACTCATCTAATCAGAGCATTGTCAGTAGGAATTATGAAAAGTGCATTTCATACCCCCAGGAGCTGACACTCTGATTTGAGTAAAGTGCTACACAGACCTTTGATCTCTTGGCATGTTTTTTAAAGGGTGATTGTCATTCTCATAAGAGGAACAAGAGCTCATGGAGCCTTAGATCAAGGTGGTCCTGGCATTCAGTAAGGGCAGTAGGGATTCCTTATTGTTGAGAGAGAGCAAGAAAGAGAGAGGGAGAATGCACATGTGCATAAAACTGGAGCAGTAGAGAAGCCAACTGGATGTCTGTGAGTCTCTGTCTTGAGATGGGAGCACGTTAGGAGCCAGTACATTTGTTTTTCTTCCTTTCAGATCTTTTGTCAAGAATATAGCAGAAAAATCTCAGACAAGAAGTGACTTTGATTGGCTTTTAGAAAGTGTGTACCTTTCCTTTAATAATCATGTTGCAACCAACCACCTCAGCAGGACATCCTTTTCATCTTAGAAAGTATCAAGTGCAGGGGCCACTGTGGAAAGAGCCCTAAAAGCTGGTGATTGGAATCCACAGCCTCAGGCATCCCAAAAGTGAGTTAGTGATAGGAAAAGATTTGAGTGCATGTCCCTCTGGGTCCCTATTGTGAATGCATTTTGTTCATATCATGCATTTGTGGCACATTTCCTGGCACAGCTGGAGCTCAAGAAATCCTGACACATGATAAAGCACAGCCAAAGGGTTTGCTCAATTCAATATACTGCAAATGAATTTTTATGCAATTATAAGTTGTGTCCCTGGTCCAGTGTTTAAGTTAATGGCTGATCATATCCATCTGGGAAATTTCCTAGTCCCTAATCAAGAGGGTTTCCCACTTTTGAGCCACATCCCTCCAGGGTTGCAGGTATGGTTCTTCCCAAAGTTCAGCTTCCCCTGTGATGTGTTTTGGAGCTGCTGACTGTTGTCCTTCATCAGACCTCAGACATCCCAAGTCTTCTGAAAGAAGCCAGGCTGGGAGGCAAGACTGAGGGATGATATTTTGATTTACTAAAATTAGTTCAGTTCTGTTCTGAAGCACTAAAAGCAAATGTGTGTGTGGATGAGATAAATAGATGGGTAAGATATTCATCTAATACGTCAAGTCCTGGGTAAAGAAGTATGCGGCAAGGAAGGCAATAGTGATGCTTAAAACCTGGGAAGGGTTCATACCATGAAGTTCCTTTTCCTGTTGGGTTTGTTTTCTTTACACATTGATCCTGAGTGTGGAATGTTTCTAAGGCACTGATGACATCAGAGGCTGTGGGACTGGGGAAGTGCATCCCCACCTGAAAACTGCCATCCTATCATTCAGGGTTTTCTGCTGTGTTTCTCATGGGCCACCTGCATCCGTGTTACATGCAGGACTTGTTCTGCATTGGAATTCTGGTGTGCCCTGCCTATTTCCAGACCTAATGAAGGAGTATTGCTATATTTAGAGCAAACTCCCCAGATGATTCTCAAACACATGAATGTTTGGGACTCTGTGGATATTCCCTAAGGTGTCACATCCTGTGATCCTGTATATTGTGGATACAAGAAGTGACAGCAAGTCTGAGCTGTTCAGGAGCTTCTAGTCTGGTCAACAGAGCAACAGGGTCAACGTGTCACCAAATACTAAATTATCTGAATCCTCAAGCCTAAGCACATGCATTCGCTTCTAGTGAGTGCTTCATGTTCCAGCTTCACCTCGAGTGACATCAGATGAGTTATTTAATCTAATTCAAACCTAGTTTTGTTTTTCTCATTAAAGAAAGCACTGGTGGAAAGAGTTGAATTTTAATCCTTACCTTGATTTACTATGAAGGCCAAGGACAAGAGGGTCGCTTTTAAAGATGAACATTTTGCTGAAGTGTAGATCATTTGAACTCCTTAATACACAAATGCACTGTAACCTTTTCAGAAGAGAAACTCAAGTACAAGCTAAGACCTAACTGGGAAAATAGACAAGATCTGAAGTTAATGGAAATGAAAAAGTAAAAATGTCAGAAGGGTGAGAACAACTCAGGATTCTACAGCTTCTCTTCTCTGCACCCCACTTGCATGTCTCCCTTTTATCAGCCTCTAATTCTTCTCTGAACCACTGGGATTTTAAGGCTAAAAATTTTGGAAGCAGAAGAAAAGAAAGATGAAAAGAGACTAGGTGAAAGGTTTAGTAGGGAGAAAAAGGAGTGGGTGCTTGTGTGGGGCACGGTTCTTATTCCTTCAAAAAAGTGCATAGGGTTACATCACTAAAAGGATGGAAGGCTCATTGTCCTCATGCTGTCCCCGCCCCCAGCATCTCTGGAGCACTGATGATGTAATTCTTCTCAATTTGTCTTCAGTTTTTTACTTGTCTCATAAACATAGGGCTGCTTTGCTTTAGAACAAAATTGTATGAATGGAAATCTTTTGCTAAGGGTGAGAGAAATTCCCCTTTTGTGGAATCCAAGCTCCTAAGCCGTCTTTCACACATTCAATTACCCACCTAAGAACCCATGGAGGCTGTGGGTTCCTGAGCAGACCTCTGTGTTTTTGCCTGATAGGCTCTTGCCTTTCCATTTTATTCATGTATTCTTTGCCCTAAAGAATATAAAATACCTGAAAATTAGCCGTGAATGCAGTGAATACCAGGATCACGTAAGAGATGTTTGTATGATGAATGGAGGGATTTACAAAACATCAGAAGAACAAAAGATGAAGGTTAGCTAAGGTCACTCAGGAAAGTAAATATGATTTGACTGTTGGCTTTTTTTTTTAAAAGGTTATTTGGCAGAAGTTGTAGGAATATATGCATAATTGGTAGTTACAACAAGCTTAAGACCAGTGATTTTTAATAATACGTCTATACAACTAAAACTATTTTCTATAACAAATGAACACAAGTCATAATTGCTCTTGCTGAAATTTGTCATAACGATTTTATAAAGTACATAAAGTACGTTATTAACCTTTGCAACAGCCTGGGAGGTGATGATTATTCTAACCATTTTTACAGGTGAGGAAATGAGTTGTTGAGAAGTCATATGACTTGCTTTAAGTTACCCAGCTAGTTAGTTGTAGAATCAAGCTTGTTATGCCTATCTTAAGACTTTTCCTGTCATATCCATCACCTTTGTAGAAAGAAAATCACTAAAAACAGTAGAGACGTTCTTTATTTTTATCAAGTTATTGTGGTTTAAACAATTGGCTTGGGAAAACTTTAAAATGCAGTAATGCATAATTCTTTTTTTTCCACCATGTTTCATTGATTTTTATCTTGATATCTATTGACTAATTTTGAGAAAACCCGAGGAAAATCCAGGTCAGAAGAAAGACCTATATCTTTTAAAATACTAATTCACTGAGATCTCCACTTAATTGAGGGAAAACACACGATGAAGTGTGCCCAATCTTTTCTGTTCCCACAATAAGTTATTATAATTTCTTAAAATAGAAGATAAATGTCTCCTAAATTGACTGTGTAGATAATGGTGTGTGTAATAGGGTGCCATCAGGGACCCAGGACAAGAATAAACACTTTGATTTCCCAAGAAGAAAAGCATTATTGTCTATGTCTAATTCGGTTGGTTAAGAGAGGCATTTCCAAGTTAACAGTCTTGAATCTTAAATTAAGATTCAATATGGTAGCCACTTTGTGCATGCTAAGGATGAGCAGTGAGTCCTGGCAAGGATGAGCCCCATGGTTCGGGGACACCGAGGCCAAACACACAGGCTCCTTCTCCAAGTACTGTCTGCTTCCTGCACGTGTGGCTCAAGTCTGCTGTCTGTAAGTACAACACTCTTCAAAGGAGGAAGCCCCTTGTTTTTTCTCCCAAGCTCACTTGTTTTTTGTTTTATGCTTTATTCATGGCCACAGAAACTTGTGGGGCCTGGTTGCACCAGGCCTTCTTCATCCTCTTGTCTCCAGATACCAGCATGGTGCTCAGCATGAGGTTGGTGCTCAGCACGAGGCTGATACTCAAGCGATGTCCAACACCTGCTCATCAGTGAGCATATGCCTGCTCCCTTCTTTCTCTCATCCTTCCAGTCCTATGTGTCCCTCACGGACTTGTGGAGCTGCCGGTTCTCCCCAACTTTAGATCCTATGCCACTTGTCCCCTCCCTTCCTTCTGACTTCAGGCTGTGTCCCCTCTCACTTGAAGTCATCCATTCCATAGCACCTTTGAGCACCTACTGTTTACCAGGAAGCTTCTAGACACTAAAGATGTTCGAACAAATATGAATCATGGAGCTCACAGTCTGGTGGATTTCTTTTTCTTTTTTGCTTTTATAGATGTGAAATTTGTGAAAACAAAAGTGATGCATGCTCATTGTTTTAGAAATCCTTTTCTAAAAGTATATGAAATTAAAATGTGATAGACTTCTATATTCTTCTAGATATTTTTCTAAGTATACATGTGTATGTAAACACACTATACACTATTTTGACATTTAACAACTTGCTCTTTAAATCTTAGATGTCTTTTCATGTCGATATGTATAGATTCGTCTATTTTACTCTTTTACTATGCAACATTTCAGTGCACTAGTTACTTAAAAATTAATATGTGCATGGAATAATTCATTAAAATGGATTATTTATTCATTCAACACGTACTTATTGAATACCTTCACCATGCCAGGCATGGTTCTTGGTGCTGGAGATAAAATAGTGAATGAGACAAAGTCCTTGTCTTTGTGGCACTGACATTCTAGAAGAGACAATCATCAAACCGCTAAGTACATAGTCTGTCAGGTGGAGAATGATTAATGTATGGGAAATGGAAGGGGGAGCCTGTAGTAGTTACTATTTTTATAGTGTGGTCAGAGAGGACCCCTCTAGAGTTGGCACATGTGAGCAGAGACATGAAGGAAGCAGAGAAGTAAGCGGACTAATCAGGGAAGGTTTGTCTAGGCAGAGAAGTGATGTGCAGGCACATGAGTAACAACCAGCTCTCTGGAAAAATAAGCCTTATTTGCAACATTTGTTGATTTCCATGATATAAACATTCCCACCAAGGCTGACTTCTAGCCGCCAACATGAGGTCACTGAATATGCAGTAGGAAAGAGATGCTTATAACCTCTGAGTCGGATGGAGCAGGTGCAAGCTGGCTCCAGCACACACTGAGGCAGAGGGCATACTTGATGTGGTGCAGGGACAACCAGAAGGACCATATATGGCCAGAGTGACTGATCAAGGGGGAGAGAAGTAGGGGAATGACAAAAGGCAGCCCCAGACTAAGTGAAAGAAGCCAGTCACGAAAGAACAACTACTGTATGATTCCACTTATATGAGGTACCTAGAGAAGTTACATTTGTAAAGACCAAAAGTAGAATGGTGGTTGTCGGGGGTGGGGGAGGGTGAGAAAAAGAGTCATTTAATGGGTCCAGAGTCTCAGATTTGCAGGATGAAAAAGTTCTGGAGATCTTTTTCACAATAGTGTGAACTTACTTAACACTACTGAACTGTGCACTTAATAATGGTTAAGACGGTAAATTTTATGTTATTTGCTTTTAAATCACAATTTTTAAAAAGGTTAGCCTGGAGCCAGGTCATAGAGGGCTCTGTAGGCCAGTGTAAAAATTTTCTTTCTTTTTTTTTTTTTTTTTTCTCTCTGTAAAATGGAAGGACTTGGTAAGGTTTTGGGCAAAGAACGACTTGATCTGACTTATACATTTTTGAAGTGTTGTGAAGAGACTGCAGGGGTCAAGGACAGATGCCAGGGAACCAGTAGGAAGCTCTTGCAATGACCCAGTGGCCTGGTATGGGCAGCATGGCTCAGGTGTTACTGTGGAAAGGACCAACAGTGATAGGACTGTGGATTAATTTTGGAGGAAGATGTGTGTGACCTGCTGGTGGATTGGACATGGGGTGGGAGAGAACAAGAAGAGACGGAATGACTCCAAGGCTTTTGATCCCGGCAGTGGGAAGGATGGCGCTGCCCTTTAACAGGGCGGTGAACATTGCAGGAGGAACAGATTTACGGGAAGAAATCAGGTGTTTGGTTTTGGACGTTTTGAGTTCAAGATGCCCATTTTACATGCAAATGGAGAGGGTGAATGGCAATTGGAAATGCAAGTCTGAAGTTCTGGGATGTCTGGGCTAGAGTTATAAACGTGGGAGTTATTGGCACATAGTGGATGTTCTCACCTAGGGAGTGAATACAGGTAGAGGAGAGATGTCTGAAGACTGAATGCTCCAAAGCTTAGAGGTTGAAAAAGAAAGAGGAACCAGCAGAGGAACCTAGGAAGGAGCAGCAGAGAGAAGGAGGAGAATGGAGGGGAGCCAATGCAGCAGGAAGCAAGAGGATAAAGCGGTTCCTGGAGGAGGAAGGACCAGCAGACGCAAATGCTGCTGTTGACTCAAGTAGGATGAGGGTTGACATGAGGTCATGGAGCTTGGCAGCTGAAAGGTCACTGGTGACCTTGAGAAAAGTCTGAAATGTGAAAGTCCAGTGGGAATGAATGCCAGAGGAAATGGGAGGTGGCAATTCAGATATCTCTGGCCGTAAATTTTGTTGTAAAGCAACAACAGAGGATCAATGGCTGCAGGAGACGACAGGCTGAGGAGTCTGATGACTTACATTCTCTTATTATAATTGTACTATATATATGCAAACATGGAACAGGGTAGAAAATTCTCATGTTGATAGCTCAAATACAACTCTAAAACCAAATCAAATGATTAATTAGGTACAAACAAAATGACAGTACCAATAAAGCTCACATTACAACAGTATTAGGACAGATGATGTTGTTTTCCTGACACTGAATCATTGATGTTGGGTTTCCCAGTAGAAAGGCGCATTTTCATGTTTTTCATTTGCTTATTGTCTAATTGATCTTTTAAATTTTTTTCCTCTAAGGCCAATGGGCCTTCCCTTCCCCCTTGCATATTGGAAATTACAGCATGTTTGAAGGCTGCTGGGAATGGTCCTGCAGACAGAGGAGCAATGGATCATTATTTATTTAACCAGCCCCATTCTAATCATGTGTCAGTGAGCATCCCCATGAGACTCCACCTGGTCTCCTGCTTCTAAATTTTTCCTTTCTCAGCTGCTTTCCCTATTACCCTACCAGATTTCCCTTCCTAGAGCCCAGCTCTGATTATGTCACTGCTTTTTTTTGCTTAAAGGTGATCAGCAGCCTCCCTTCTGACCAAATCAAGTTTCATGTCTCAGTTGCCATTCATGGTACTGCCCTCTCTGGTCCAAATCTGTCACTCCATGGAATGCGGCAGCATTTGTGAATGTGTCCCCAATTGTCTTTTCATGTTTCAGAAACATGTATTTCTTTCCCCAAATCCCTGCCTTCCTTACACTCGAGGGCTCTCAGCTCCCCTGAATCTATGAAGGAAGTGTACCAAGGGTACCTGACTGGGAAGTGAAGAGTGTTTTATGGAGATCATCACTCCTCCTGGGAAACAACATAAAAGACATGCCTTCCAACAGGAGAAGCAGCTCCCTGGCACATTTTATTGTCATGATAACCCTGACTCGGGGTAAGGGCTCTGCTAAAATGGGATGAAGAGGTGACAGGGTTGGGTTCTAAGATGCTAATAGCTCATATTACAAATATGCATCTTTGCACACTTGCATAAATCACCAAGTGTTTGCTCCAACCCAGACATTTCATAGAATAGGAAGCTATTCAGAAGTTATTTTTTGTCTCTTGGATTGAGCATCTTCATTCTGAAAGAGTCAATAGCCTAAAAAAGAATTTTTAAAAAAATACTTCTTTTAAAAAGTCAGTGTTATTTGGGGCAAGGGGGAGCTTCCTGAATCTTACCTGGAGATAAATAAATACAATCTATAGCTCTTTTATTGTTTCATCTTTTCAGACTACAAGTTATCAGACACTTACGTATTTAAAGCCTCAAATTAACTTGAAGATAATACTAAAATGCACCAATGTCCTTTACCCTGATAAGAAGTGCAACGAATGATTTTAAATTAATGCCAAGTATACATGCTCTGAATATATTAAGGGAACCCTGCAATTTGTATGCCTGGCTGAGCATGTGCTTGTTCTTTCTGCAATTGAAGAGGATTGGTCCTCCTTAAACAATGCCAGTGACAACATAGTGCTGTGATTTCCAAATGCCCAAACTATGACCAGGCGGCTGTGCTCTGGCTGCCCAGCCCATCTGTGAAGCTGCCAGCTGCCTTTGAAGTCTCTTGTTGAGTAATCCCTAACATTTGTACTTTGTGTTGTACATTTCGCAGTACAGCCACATATTTGGTCTGACTTGGTTCTCACAACCATCCTGGGATCTAGGCGGGGGATGGATTACTAATCATATTTTTGCAAGTCAGGAAACTGAGGCACAGAAAGGTTAAGCAGCTTACCAGAGCTGTGTGCTATTTTGCCAAGTGGTTACTTCAGTGCTTTGGAACTTTTTGGAGGTCAATTCGACATTATCTTTGAAAGTTAAAATAGGTGCAAATTTTGACCATGCAATTGTGATTCTTAGTATCTATCCTACGTATAATGACCTGGGAAGGTCTTCTGGCATATTGTCAAGATGAAAAAAAGGCATGTTGCAAATAAATAGATATAGTATTTACATAATAAAGAACCCTATGTATTTGTATGTGTAGAGATCTGTGTTTGTAAATGTTTAATAAAAAGGTACACAGCAATAGCTAGCAGTTATTACATCTGGGGAGGAAAATACGAGCAGCGTGTTTCAGGGGAATGTCCCTCTCTATTCTAGTTGTTTCTCCCAGCAGTAGATGGAGTAGCAGTGGCAGTAGCAGCACTGTGCGAATTTTCGGTTCTTTCATAGAGTGGATGTTGCAACATGAGTGAGATACACAGAGTGTAGAATAGCTGTGCTTTTTGCTACTCTAACATTCACTCATGTTTCAAAAATGACCTTAAAGAAAGTCCATACCTGGGTTTGGACATCCCCAGAGCATTTTGTAAAGCTTTTAAAAACAAGCCCAGCAGAATGTCACACAGTATTGAGGGAGCCCTGACTTCTGTCTCAAGCACTTTCAGAGAGAAACATTCTATTTGGACCTCGTCACACTCTCGGCTCTGTTGCCACATGTGCATGACACGTTTCTGCGGCTGAGACTTGTGGATTAAAGGGTGGCTGGGTGATGTCATTCTCAACTGCCCTGATGGCTTGTCAGAAGCACGTAGATTTTCATAAAGAGCATGTTACTGTGCCAAGAAACCAGCATTCCTTATCCCTTTCTTCAACCCTGGAGAAAGTTTTGACTGCGTTACTCAAAGAAAAGAGATCTTCCACTTCCAAAGTGAGAAATAAGTGTGTAAATGTTTCCTAGATGTAAGCTGGCTCACCAGGTGCAGGAGCTGCTAAGCATTTTAAAGCTCAGGGTGAGTTCATTGGGCCATATTCTCTTACCTGTTGAGCTCATCTAGATTACAGGTTACTTCTTAATATTTCCTCGGAAAAAAGAACCGGACTCCAGCAGAGTTGGCTTGACAACTGTGGAAATCATAATCCCTTGCCAGAGGGTCAGATGAATAGCTGGGGCAGGGTTCTTTCTTTCATCCAGCAAGCCTGGCGTGTGCTTGGAGCTGGTGTTATAAGATGTGAAGGGCAGGGCTTCTACTCGCTGGAGCCGCAGTCTTTAAAGAGTTTTAACCTGAGACCTGTAGGCCGGGTTATAGGGACTTCAAAGGTCTATGAAACTGTCAAAGCTTCTAACAGTAGTTTTTCTGTGTCTGTGAGTCTGTGCAAAATTGCTTCAATCCCACTCACTAACCTAATCACTAATACTTACTGAGCACCTGTTATATGTCAAGAATTCTAGTCTGGCCGGTAAGGTGGCTCGTGCTTATAAACCCAGCATTTTGGGAGGCCAAGGTGGGCAGATTGCTTGAGGCCAGGAGTTTGAGACCAGCCTGACCAACATGGCGAAACCCCGTCTCTACTAAAAATATAAGAATTTACTGGGCGTGGTGGCACGTGCCTCTAATTATAGCTACTCTGGAGGCAGAGACACGAGAATCACTTGAACCCAGGAGGTAGAGGTTGCAGCGAGCTGAGATCACACCACTGCACTCCAGCCTGCGTCTCAAAAAAATGAAAATGAATAATTCTAGTCTGGAAATCACTGATAATAATTTGATAACTTTCCATTTTTTATGCTTCTTTTGGCATCTTTGTAGTTTGGCTGAATCTACTGAAATACTTACATAAAAATGCAAGTTTCTAGCTTTTGTCCCCATCACTCAAGCTGCTGTTGTACTTTACACATCTATTTCTCATTTGTGAAGTTGAGGACCTCTGTTTGGTAATGCAGTCAAAGCCTTCTCCAGGGCTATAGAAAAAGAAAGGAAAGCTGGTTTCTCGGCACCAAAACATGCTCTTTATAAAAATTCTTCTATGTGCTTCTGACAATTGCTGAGTTAAATGAACATCTGTACTCAAGACCCTCAGGAAAAGCCATTTCCCTGGCAGGAATTCTCCCTCCCTTTTAGAGTATGTTGAGAACCTCAGCATCTTAAAAGCAAAGCCATGATAGTGTATCTGATTATTCATCAAGATCACCTGGAAAAGCCTTTAAACTACAACATGGATGTCTAGTTCCATCCCTCAGAGGCTTGGATTTAAGTCATCCTAGAAGTGGCTGGGCATCAATTTGTTCTAAAAGTAAACCTGGAAGAAATGGATAAATTCCTGGACACTTGCATCCTTCCAAGCCTAAACCAGGAAGAAGTTGAAATCTGGAATAGACCAATAACAAGGGCTGAAGTTGAGGCAGCAATTAATAGCCTACCAACCAAAAAAAGCCCAGGTCCAGATGGGTTCACGGCCGAATTCTACCAGACATACAAAGAGGAGCTGGTACTACTCCTTCTGAAACTATTCCAAACAATCCTAAAAGAGGGAATCCTTCCCAAATCATTTTATGAGACCAACATCATCCTGATACCAAACCCCGGCAAAGACTCAACAAGAAAAGAAAACTTCAGGCTAATATCCATGATGAACATAGATGCAAAAATCTTCAATAAAATACTGGCAAACCAACTGCAACAGCACATCAAAAAGCTTATTCACCACGATCAGGTAGGCTTGATCCCAGGGATGCAAGGCTGGTTCAACATAACGCAAGTCTATAAGCGTAATTCACCATGTAAACAGAACCACATGATTATCTCAATTGATGCAGAGAAGGCCTTTGACAAAATTCAACAGCCCTTAATGCTAAAAACTGTGAATAAACTAGGTATTGACAGAACGTATCTCAAAATAATAAAAGCTATTTATGACAAACCCACAGCCAATATCATACTGAATGGGCAAAACCTGGAAGCATTTGCTTTGAAATCTGGCACTAGACAAGGATGCCTTCTCTCACCGCTCCTATTCAGTATACTATTGGAAGTTCTAGCCAGCACAATCAGGCAAGAAAAAGAAATAAAGGGTATTCAAGAAATAAAGAAATAAAGGAGGAAATCAAATTGTCTCTATTTGCAGATGACATGATTGTATATTTAGAAGACCCCATCATCTGAGCCCAAAATCTCCTGAAACTGATAGGCAACTTCAACAAAGTCTAAGGATACAAAATCAATGTGCAAAAATCACAAGCATTCCTATACAACAATAACAGACTTAAAGAGAGCCAAATCAAGAATGAACTGCCATTCACAATTGCTACAAAGAGAATAGAATACCTAGGAATACAAGTAACAAAGAATGTAAAGGACCTCTTTAAGGAGAAGTACAAACCACTGCTCAACAAACTAAGAGGGGACACAAACAGATGGAGAAAGATTCCACGCTCATGGTTAGGAAGAATCAATATTGTGAAAATGGCCATACTGCCCAAAGTAATTTATAGATTCAACGCTATCCCCATCAAGGTACCAATGACCTTTTTCACAGAACTGGAAAAAACCACCTTAAACTTCATATGGAACCAAAACTGAGCCTACATAGTGAAGTCAATTCTAAGCAAAAAGAACAAAGCTGGAAGCATCACACTACCTGACTTCAAACTATACTACAAGGCTACAGTAATCAAAACAGCATGGTACTGGTACCGAAACAGAGATATAGACCAATGGAACAGAACAGAAGCCTCGGAGGCAACACCACACATCTACAACCATCTGATATTTGACAAACCTGACAAAAACAAGCGATGGGGAAAGGATTCCGTGTTTAAGAAATGATGTTGGGAAAACTGGCTAGCCATGTGCAGAAAGCAGAAACTGGACCCCTTCCTGACACCTTACACTAAAATTAACTCCAGAGGGGTTAAAGACTTAAACATAAGACCTAATAACATAAAATCCCTAGAAGAAAACCTATGCAAAACCATTCAGGACATAGGCATAGACAAGGACTTCATGACTAAAACACAAAAAGCATTGGCAACAAAAGCCAAAATAGACAAATGGGATCTAATTAAACTCCACAGCTTCTGCACAGCAAAAGAAACAATCATTAGAGTGAACCTGCAACCAACAGAATGGGAAAAAATTTTTGCAGTCTACCCATCTGACAAAGGGCTAATATCCAGAATCTACAAAGAACTAAATCAGATTTACAAGAAAAAAAAACAAGCCCATTCAAAAGTGGGTGAAGGATATGAACAGACACTTTACAAAAGAAGACATATATGAGGCCGACAGACATGAAAAAATGCTCGTCATCACTGATCATTAGAGAAATGCCAATCAAAACTGCATTGAGATGCCACCTCACGCCAATTAGAATGGTGGTCATTAAAAAATCTGGAGACAACAGATGCAGGAGAGGATGTGGAGAAATAGGAACACTTTTACACTGTTGGTGGGAGTGTAAATTAGTTCAACCATTGTGGAAGACAGTGTGGCGATTCCTCAAGGACCTAGAAATAGAAATTCCATTTGACCCAGCAATCCCATTACTGG
>CAUYLG010007469.1:0-36562 GCA_963573385.1 Cacajao melanocephalus
GCGCCCCCCTCGCTGGGTTGCCCCCCGCCCCGGCCACGGCGGCTTTCCGGCTGTCCATTTAAACCAACATAAACATTGACCTCAGCTGCCGGGCTTTTTTTTTTTTTTTTTTTTTTTTTTTTTTGCCATTGGGACTCAGGCTCATTTCTTCCTGAAAATTTGGCGCTACAGAGCCAGTCTCCCAAAGCATCTTTGTAAGAAAGCAAATCTCTCACCCTCCTTCCAACTGTCTTCCAGGCCACTCCACCCCTCTCCAGCCTTGGCAGTAAAGTTAAAAGAGGCGGAGAACTGGCCCCACTTCAGTAAACTCGGTAGGATAAGCGGATTCAGCGCCGCGCTCGTGAAATAACTTTTGTGAAGTTCCCACGTGCGCGCGTTGGGATGAGCCCAGCATAAAATTAAGACGCCACCATACTCCCTAGCAACCATTCATTCAATCCACATATTCCTAAATGCCTACGCCTTGCCAGGCGCTGTGCTTGAACGTTGTAACCCAACAGCGACTGAGACAGATGCGGATCCTGCTCTTTTTACTTGGGTAAACAGACCAGACACAAACTGTCTGCTAATAGAGTGAGAGGCAAAGTCAGGGCAGAAGTGCCTATAGGAAATGAATGTCATATGTGTGCCAGTATCAGCATTTGTGTGCAGAATAGGAGTTTTGTAGTTGCTAACGGTAAAGGAGGTTCCTTTTCAGAATTCATCTATTTACTCATGTATATTGAGTTCCCCAAGTGTGAAAAAAAAAATCAGGAAGTTGGAAAAATACAACTGCCTTTGAGCTTAGAATCTCAGAAAGTTAAAGATCAAAGATCAAAATAGTTAGTGATTCTTTTCCGAAGGAGTTTTAGGCCAAGTTTTCAGCTTGAATTGATAAAAAGGAAAAGGTGAGACATTTAAAAATGAATAAATAAACCAAACACACACACACACAAATAAGAACAAAGATCACAGAGGCTGGAGACAGGAAAATATTTCTATGGAAGATTGTAAATGGCTTCTCTTGATAGGATGATTGAGCCACAAGGTTGAGCAGAAATAAGGCAAGGCTGTGCTTGGCAGGCAGGTGGTCCTAACCTGTTGGGGTTGGGGGTAGCTACAGCACTAGGCTGGAAGAAAGAAGGAAAATGATGTGCCAGGCAGCAGTGCTAAGCAACATTAACTGAATTACATTTTCAACCCTCAAGATAGATGTAGATTATCCTAATGACACATCAGAGTGCTGAAGCCCAATAGCTATATGAAGACAATTGGAACTAGGCTCTGGAGGGGAGCACAGAAACAGAATTTCAGGATTGGAAGGGAGCTGTAGCCCAGCCACATACTTCAAACCATAAAGAATTTGGCCATCTAGTCCAATAGCCACACTCTGATTTTTAAACTGATGATGAACAAACTAAGGCCCAGGAAAATTAAGTGATGTGTCCAATGTCTCACACGTAACAGGCAGATGAATTCATTCCTACTACAACTTGATTGGAAAAGCATGAGCTTCTATTCCTTGAATAGTGAGGTAACTGAAGAAAATAGGAATTTAAAGTTAATTAATAAGGCAATTAGTTGAGTGTAGGGTTTTAAAAAAAAGGGTAGAAGGTCTAAAAGGGAGACCAGCTAGGAAGATGCTGCCATAAACTGGCCATGCAATGATGAAGCTTTCATTCCTGGAGATGCATTCTGGTGAGTGGTGAACAAAGTGGCTGCTGAGAAAGCTGGACAGGAGAAGGAAGACATCAATTGTTCTCATAAAATATGAGATGTTATCTCCTTAGAGCATCTCCATGCCAGGGGTTCAACTCAGATCTTTGTATCCAACATCAGACTTGAATGTTAGCAGAGCCCAAGTTTATTGGTCTGTTCATTGTCTGCTTAAAAATCCAAAGCTTTTTAGATGACTTTTGATCAATATACATTATTGATAGTTTAAAGAATGAATGACAAAGACAAAAATATTCCCTTTATCCACTAAGATCAAGTTTCCTTGATACTATATAAATTGTAGGGAGGACGCTTTAAAACATGTCTTTACTTAACAGCTTAATAACCTCATTGTCACACAAGAACTAAGAAATGCCACATTGCTCAGGCCCTGGAATCCACATGGAGTGCTGGAAGATGCCTGCCACCACGGATGGCTCTTCACCTCACCCAGTTTCAATCTCATCAGAGCCTCTGCTCCATACTACAAGCCCTTTCATTTAAGATTTGCAGCAGGAGAGTGTTTTGGCCATCACAAGCCCATCCTCTAAAAGGATAATTCCATTGGAACACAAGAATGCATTATGCTGAGGCTGGCTGTCACCCCTCCACTTAATCTCAGTGGTACTTCTGACTGTCCACCATGTCCCAATCCTTTCTTCAGCTCTCACTCTTCTTCCTAGCCTCT
The DNA here is from genome assembly GCA_963573385.1 of Cacajao melanocephalus. Taxonomy (NCBI): domain Eukaryota; kingdom Metazoa; phylum Chordata; class Mammalia; order Primates; family Pitheciidae; genus Cacajao; species Cacajao melanocephalus. Next base: position 2,384 of record CAUYLG010007469.1, read on the forward strand.
TTTCATCCTGCATACTTTCTTTCCAGAGCTCATCATTTCAATAACACTCTTCTCATAACCCTACACTCTCCTGCCCTTTGGTCTTCACTCCTCAACTCAAAATGAACTCAGTTACCTGCTTTCTCAGTGCCCACCCTCCAGGAGCAAGCACTGCAGGAGAAAGCCACAGAAGAGGACAGGTAAGTATCATCAGAACAGCACCTTCACCAGCTTCAGATGGACTCGCAACACTGCCCCTCAGTCCTCGTACATTTTTCCTGTCTATTCACTCTCATACTAACCTACTGTCCACAATGACTATTTCAAACATTCCCCACTTTCTCCAAACCTCCAACTTTTTCACACTGCTCCTTTTCAACAGACATTCAGAGCTCCAACTTTTCGAAGAAAATCCAATTCGTTGAATGAGAGCAATTCCTACTTCTATCCTTTTTCACCAAATCTATCCATACCATACTTCCCTTCTGTTTTCTCTCTAAGGCTAGTCCCTCTATAATGTTCTGGGTCTGATCCTCTCTTGCTTTCAACTAGTATAGACACTTACTAGTTTTCCCTTCTCTGTACTATGATTCAACAACTCCCTATAGACTGTATCCTACCTTTTAATATTCAAACATGCTCCAGCCCCTCCCATGTATAAATAAGAAGATGAACTCTCCTTCAATGACCCCATATCGTCTTCCCATCATAACCACATTTCTTGAAGGTTTTATTTATATTCCCTATTGCTTTCCTCCGTGTCTATTTAATCTTCAATCCATTCCAGTCAGAATTCGGCCACCATCGCTCTATGAAAATCGAAACTGCTCTAGTCACCAATGACCTCCATGCTGTCACATCCAGTGGACATTGGTCACTCCTCTTCCTTGTCCCCACAAAACTTCATGACATGGTTGATTGTTCCTTCCTGAAAACACTCTACTTTCTTGGCTGTTCATCTGACACTGGGATGCTCCTTCTAGGAGTTCATCTGACACTACGTTTTTGAAAGTAGTGTCCCTTTACCTCTAGATCCCCTTCAACAATTAACTCATTACTGAGCCTCTCCCGTATACGGGTTGGATTTCTTGTTTACATGCATGGATACAGCTGTATTCTTTTCCCTCAGAGAAGTGATTTTAATTTGTGATTAATCTTTTATTAACCGAAGTAGCCAAAATGTGTCCTTTCTTCTAGGTTGTAAATTCTACAAGAGCAGTTCATCATTGTGGTGCCAATGCCTACTCAATCCAAATGCCTAGCACATGTTTGACAAAATTGAAATTTGTTGAATTAACAAATGGTTGAATTAGTACTTCATACCTTTCAATGGGCTGGACACTTAACCATTAGGACAGACACAAATAGCAAGCACCTAGAAGATAAACATGATAAGCTATTGACCTTTATCCTAGTACCTATGATCATCTTCTAACATTGTCGGTATTCTAAAAAATAACTGACTACATGAATGGAAAGAAGCCACTAACAGAGTGAGAGACCAACTAATCATGTAAACTCCTAGGCAAACCCCCAATTTTTAAAAAATCCATAGGCCTATTTATAGTTCCTGAATAGATAATAAAACATTCAAGGTCATAGCAACAATTCTTCCTTCTTTTAAGAAATGAAATTTGGTTCAGAGTCAATTATATTACCCATCATAACCTCAAAATGCCTCCAATAAAAAAACAACAATAATGAAAATAATGTACACAGAAAGTTCATCATAATACAAATTATTTTCTCATAAATACATAGAAGGAGAGGGAGGGAGGAGACTTTCATTCTGTTACGCAGAGTTCAGATTTATCTAAATTGTTCTAATGAGTATATCGTGTACATTATAAAATGTTCAACAAGAATGGAATTTTCTGATAGCTGGCTCAAATCCTGCTTCATTCCCCTCTTGGTCTTTCACTGGATATGCCCTCTTGTCAGCCTTTCTTTGCCTCAATAGACAAGGAAAACACAGAGCAAAGCTGTTCAGTCAAGCAAAATGTTCATTTTTGACAAGTTGAATGTCACACACTTTGTTCAAAGAAAATATACATACCTGAATTATCCAGTTAAAAGTCTCCTTGAGTGAAGCCATTTCAATAATAAACCAGTCCACAGAGACATGTGGCCTCAACTATTACAAACTGTTAAATTATGTGCATAATTTAAAAATGATAGGAAACATAAAGTAGTATGTTTATCTCTCACAGAAATGACTCAAAGCCGTATTTCAAGAAAGTAAAAGCTGGAAACCAGCAGATTTACTTACTCCTTGCCCCAATGTAATGTCTGTTCTAATTCTTTTAGATGAACCTACAGATTTTTCTTTAGCTACTGTATTTCTAGATTCTTAAATTATAAGCATAAAGGTCAGCTGATACTAGATAAACATAGTTGTATGAATACATTAACATCCTGATCAAAATATCTTAAATTGCCTCTGCTTCCTTATAAGGGGAAAACACAGTGTCTCAGGAGGGTTGTAACTTATCAGCAGGCTTATCTTTCCATCCTATAACATTGAGTTCTGGAGGAGGGTTTGTGCTCACGGTGATTCCCTGGCATTTGTCTGACTGCATTCACGATAGTGTGTTCGTCATGCGCATACTTAATCTCTTGATGTTGGCTTGCAGGAGTCTCAAATAGAAAATGTGACAGCATTTGTTTTTCTTACCACAGAAAAAATGACATCACAAACTGTTAACAGGTTAAACCATATATTATGGCTTCGTTTCAGAGTCACTGTTTGCGTCATAAACTGCCCAACTGGGACAAAATCTAACACACTTAACATTCCTGAATCTAATAACATATATAAGCTCTTCTGGGTGAGGCCCATTGGGTGTGGTTTTATCACAGAGAAAATCTTATATAATAATAACCTTTTTAAAAAATTGTCATTCTTTCTCCATGTGTTGAAGGATTTGTCCAAATAATACAGCAAAGGACAACAGAGATTATGAAGGAATCAAAAAATTATGTTTAAAAACAGACATAGAAATTCTGTTTCTTTGTTCTGGAGACCTCAGAAACTATTTACCTGAATGGGCAACAAGTGTTCCATACTTCAATTAGTCTGTCAACAAAAATATTCAGTTTCCATTTTATGTTAGCCAGTATGAAAATACGTAAAAGAAGTAAAGTATGTGATCCCTGTTTTTTTCAAAGCATACACAATTAAGTTTCACAAAATATATTTATGAAAGAAATGTATATCTCCAGAATGTTTGTTCTCTATTATAATATATGCCCTTCGAGAGCAGAGTACTCTGTTCCCGTCATTTTTTCTTAGTACCTACCACACAGTGGGCACTCGATAAATGTTTGATGAACTACATTGAATATTTATTTATTCATTTATTTAGTTTTGAGACAGAGTCTCACTCTGTCACCAGGCTGGAGTGCAGTGACACAAACCATCTCAGCTCACTGCAACCTCTGCCTCCCGGGTTCAAGCAATTCTCCTGCCTCAGCCTCCCAAGTAACCGGGACTACAGGCATGCACCACCACACCCAGCTAATTTTTGTATTTTTAGTAGAGACAGAGTTTCACCATGTTGGCCAGGATGGTCTCAATCTCTTGACCTCATGATCCACCTGCCTCGACCCCTCAAAGTGCTGGGATTACAGGCATGAGCCACTGCACCCAGCCTGAACATTTATTCTAATGCAAACCACATTGATGGGTACTGTGAGGAATAAACACTGATTCTATAGTTATGCCCAGCTTCCTGAAGCCAAAGTCAGAATATTTCAGTGATCAGAACCCTTACTTCTATAAAGTGCTGATATACAGTTTCTAAGGCATAAGCAAAAATATGATAGAGGAAGCAGTTGTGGTTTAGTAGTTAGGTGTTAGCCAGCTTATTCAACATATTTTATAGGGGTTTTCATATATATAAAAGTATGCCCTTCAAAAATCAAAATATTCTGTGTGTTTTGGTATGTTTTGCTTTGTTACAACATCATCCAGTACAATAGCAGTTCATGTTCTTTCTGCTCTCAGGCATATCTAGAAAACTGGTCGATCAAGTACTGTTTTATACTTATTCTAAACTCACATCTGAAGTTCCTTGACTGTGTTTCAAGGTCTCCAAAAATAAGTCCTGGAAGCTGGATGTCCATATTTTATAAAATCACATTAGCAAACACAACAAGGGTAAATTACTGTCATCTGTTTTCTAAGTAACTGTACATTTTTCAGTTATCACCTGTCACTGGATCTGGATAGCAAGAGTTTCTGCTTATTATAACCAACTTTTATTTTTTATTTGAAATCAGTGTTCAAACAAAAGGAAAGCAGGGCTGTTTTGAACTATCATTCTCAGTTTCTGTGGAAGTAGCTATATAGGTGGTAACATTTATTATATCTCTGTTTGGTTCATTCTGAAAGAAATATCAGTTTGCATATATGGACACAATCCCCTTCAGTTTTGCTGGAAAATCAGAACTTCAACAATGAGTCTCCAGATAGACTGGAAATTCGTACAATTAAAATAAAGACATGAGAGCACAGGATTTTGTCTACTTGGTTTGCTTCTCATGAACAACATAGTAAATAATCCCTCAGAGAATTAAAATGAATTGTGATATAGAATATAACTTTTTTTTTTTTGAGACAGAGTCTTGCTCTGTCTCCCAGGCTGGAGTATAGTGGTATGATCTTATCTCACTGCAACCTCCGCCTCCTGGAATCAAGCAATTCTCGTGCCTCAGCCTCCCAAGTAGCTAGGATTACCCACTACCATGCCCAGCTAATTTTTGTATTTTTAGTAGAGATGGGGTTTCACCATGTTGGCCAAGCTGGTCTCAAAGTCCTGACCTCAAGTGATCCACCTGCCTCGGCCTTCCAAAGTGCGGGATTATAGGCATGAGTCACTGTGCCTGGCCATAGAATATAATTTGAAAGCAACTGTTACTTTCGACCCCCAAATTAATGGCTAAGGACTTTTAGTTTTTCTCCTAACTGGATGCTGAGCACTACCAACAAAAAAAATACAAAAAAAAACAAAAAAAAAAAAAACAAAAAAAAAACACTGGCAAGAAAATGAAATTCAGTCAGAAAAAATCAGCAAGATTCTTGGCAACAATAAAATGACCATGTTTTAGAAGATACCGTTGATCTTTGCTGATAAGATTAAACGAACAAAACTGTGAAAAGCGCTTTGTAAATTGTAAAGCAACGTTAAAAAACATTTCATCCATTATTCAGTAGTATACTACTACATTGCAAAAGACTTTATGGCAACTTAGAAAGATATGTTTTAAAATAGACATGACATGAAAATCAGAAAGACTTAATTGTTGATGAGAACACTAACATTCTCAGGGAGTAGAGGTCAGTGTGAGATTACTGGGATATTTCAGGTTCTTCTTTGCTTTTAGATATCATTTGAATGTTGTTTCTTGGAGCACAAATTAACTTCATAATCGAATAAAGCAATAAAGATATTTCCATTTAGAAAAAAATGGATGAGAAATAAAACAAGAATACGGCCTTAAAATGGCCATATTGAAGCCAGAGATGAACTTAGTACAAATGCACATCCCATAAAAAACTACAGCTACGGATTTGGTGCTCACTACAAAACCTTGACAAAGCACTACAGCCTTGACAAAAATCAGAAGTTTCATAGTTGTTTTTGAAATCTGGCCTCAAATAGATTTTATCAAGTATGCCCTTAGGTTTATTAGCATAGGGTTACTAGCAAAAGTGATACTGTAAAAAATTCATAAGGAAATTATAATTTGGCACTTATTATATCTCTAGGCATTTATTGTATCTAGAAAACTATAATTTCCTTTATCAATTATTGTATCCACCTCTTATAGCAGTATTTCATGAAAATGTGTTTTTCTCTTTAAATTGCACATTTAAGTTTTCAAAAAGAAGATAAGACATAAAAGGGAACAAAAGAGGAAATTCAGAATTGAAGGTGAGGCAATGTATAGTACATACATCATTACATTACAGTGTGTGATGAGTGCTATAAAAGGGACAGCCTATTTGTATATAGGGCATGCAAATTATTACCTTGATCAAGGGCCACATAATGAGAGAAGAGAAGAGCATCTTCTTAGGCTTCATCTGGGCTTTCCACTGGGTTCAGCCTCAGGGATGTGGTGTTGAGATCCCACAGCTGGCCTGAGTCAGGATCAAGAGGCATATTAGTTAGGGATGGGTAATAGTAACTGCTGTTAATAGATAAATCCCCAAATCTCGATAGCATAACGTAATAGCTGTTTTAGGTAAACAGGTAAACTTTAGACAACAGCATGGCAGTTGGAAATATGTGAAAAGTCCTTTAAGAAAGTCAACGGAACATCAGAAAACTGAGTATTTCTATAAAGAGTTATTTGGAGTTAAAAGATGGACATCGTCATACATTAGTAACAACCTAAGGGAGATTCTTTAGGAAGCCTTATTTGACCTCCTCTCCCACACAAGACGAGGTTGGGCATCTTCCCAAGTGCCTCAACTCAATTTGTACTGCCCCTCTTAGGCTGTCCCTGTTATAGTGCCCATCACATGCTGTAACGTAATGGTGTAATTTTTCATACCCTTAACTAGGCTGCAATCCCCCATGACAGCAAGAATTACATCTTCTCACTCTTGTCTTCCCAGTACTCAGAACGGTACCTGGCACATAATAGGTACTTATTCATATTCATTGAAGGAAGACAGAAATGGAAGAAGGAAAGGAAAAATGGAGAGAGGGGAGAAGTACAATAACTAAAAACGATGTTAAACCCTAGAAGATAAAGATGAGCTATAATTTTTGAGAGTTGTGTAAGACAGTCAATTAATTACAAAGTAAGTCACAGAAATCTGATAAATGCCAATTCTAAATGCCATTATGCTAGAGGAGGAAAACAAAAAATATAATGTAAGTTTCATTTTTGCTTTTAAGCTTATCACATTATATGCCACTATGTGAAAATAAAATATAGGGAAGAAACATATTAGAATTAACCTGCCAATCTTCATTTATTTAATTATAATATACAAAAACTTTACTTTGAAAATAAATGTCGTTTGTGCCTGTTTCCATCCCCTTCCACAAGCGTAAAAAAGAAAATTTGTGAGCAAACATACAAGGCAAACAGAGCCTCCCTGAAACCCTTGTGCCTGAGATATTGCTACTTAGAGTACATAAATGTATTTATCGAGCTACATGTGCAAATTATGGTGTTGGCTGTGCAAATAAAGCCATGTTACTTAAGTCATTGATGGAACCAAATTTGGAGTCTTTTCAAAGTCTAAAACAGTCTTATCAGAGATTATAAAGCTCTTTACTAACATTCATCTTAAGTGAATTCTAGACTTAAGAAAATAAAGTATGAGGCTTATAGGGATACTTTATAAAAGAGTGAAAGTTGTGAATTATTTCAGGAATTTTCTCATTTATGCAACATTTGTCCCTTCCTAAATATTTCCACATACATTTTATTTTGAGTCAGTTTTGCTTTTGAACTTAGTCCTTAAGATCTCAAATAAAATCAATACACAAACTGAGCAGTATCTCCAAAGAAATGCTTATGGACTATAACCCATGCCATATTAACATCACATATATTCAAAACTCCAGCCTTTATGACCTCCATAAGGGAAATATTTACATATGTTTAAAATACATACACCAAGGAAGAAGTTTTACTAAGCATGGAATGACATGTTTCACAGAAATATATGAGCTTGAGATACTCTGGCCAATTTGTCAACTATATATTTACATTTTTGCAATGATTTTATGTAATCCACTATATCTCTTAAGTTTCATTACAGGTAACATTTCTTGCTATTGCATTTCAGGTATAATTAAATTAAATTCTTAGTGTTTGTCCATGTGTGGTCCTTTGACCGTCGGCATCAGAATCACCTAGGATGCTTGTTAAATGTGCACATTCTCAGCTCCTGCCTACCATCTATAAATCCAAATCATTGTGTGTTTTCTAACAACATCTAAGACTCTCCCTTCTCTAGTTTAATGTTTTAAAAATAAAACAGATAAAAATGGATTATGTGATCAATATAGATCATAGATTCTTCTAAACCTCCCAAAATATTTCAATATAATATGAATGTACCCAAAAGAGAACAGATGGGTTCACTGTTTTGGATTCTGCTGAATGCAGGAAGCTTTAGGTCTTCCCTAATGTCATTTGCATTCCCCTAGGCTATCAGAAAGGAATCCGAAATGGACTTTCCGAGAAGAGGGTGTGGAATCTGAAATCTTGTTTCTTTCCAAGATCAGGGTGGCTGCCCAGAGGAAATCCCTCACTTTAGGGGATTACATTCCAGCTTCTAAATGTTTGGAAAGCATGAGTTGATGAGCAAGATGGAGAGTTACAGAGAAAATGAGGACGATCTGAACCATGAAGGATTCAGCTCGTTGATTTGGACCCAGTGCCTGGCTTGAAAGGCAAATGTTTTATTACTTGGCAGGATTCCCATTACATGTCACTCTTTATAGCTCGCATTTTCTAGTCCTTTCAAACATCAATTCTGTAAAGCCTCACATTCCTTTCTCTCATTCATGGACTAAAGACAGACTTTACAGGTACTGGGGAGTTCCCTCCCTATATTCAGAAATGAATGAAACATGCTAGGATCGTTAAAATTTCTCTATATGAATTTGTTTGTTCCTACTGATTCTAAGTTGGAAATATTTAAAATACCTAAAAGCATCATAATACCAGTCCAGAGGATAGTTTTCTCCATTGTTGTTATGCCTGTAAAACAGAGATGGTAAACACTGATAGTTTCAACGGGCAGATAGTTGAGTAAGTCATGTACAAGATGAAAGGCAAGTGGAACTATGGCAAAATGGAGAATCAATGTCTGATCTGAAGGAATTTTTTAAAATTGCACTGGCCAAACCAAATAGTAGTCTTTTAATACTGCTGGCATGGATCCCTGAAAAAGATTTCCAAAACTTTCTTCTAAAATACCTACAATGATTCAGAAGAAAAAAAACACAAAAACCAACTATGGTGAAATTGGTACTACTAGTCAAGCTATTGCCAGAATTTGAAAAGAATTTCTACTAACCATAAGATGGATGGAGCTAGATGGAAAAAACCTCATGGTATGCCTGCCTAGAAGTCCATAAGAGAACTATTTTTCTGTTTTCACTGTCAGTCCCTGGGGTAACCTCTAAAGCCTACTCCAATCACAAAACTGAGGAATTATCCTTGCCCCAAGTGATTGCTATTTTCTGTGCAAGGAAAAATAGAGAAGTCTGATTCCCTTTAACTACCTATCTACCATTCAAAGACTACAACTTTCAGGAAGAGGCTGAGCAGGAAGTGGGAAAGGGCATTGTGAAAAGCTCTACCACTTATAAACATTTCTTTATATGTATGTCTCTGTTTACTAAAGTGAGTTTCTCAAGAGATCAAAGATGACAGTTTACATGGCTTTGAATAACAGTGGACTAACACAGCACCTGGTATACACAAGGAGTCAATGAATATTAGTTCAACAAATTAACGAATGAGTGTGAAGGATAGTGAAAAAAAATTAGTGGAGAGCCCTGACAGCCAAGTTTGTTAGTTCAGAGTTGGCATTTTGCAAGAGAGCATCAACAAAAGGTTTTGAGCTCAAAAATGATTTAAAAGAAATTATTGGAGGAGCCACTATTGCTCTATGTACTAAGGCAAGTAGAATTGGTCAATAGATGAGAATGACGGCTCAAATAACAAAAGTATATACAGTGGCAGTTTAACAAGTAAAACTGCTTGCTAAGTTGCCCGACTATGCAAATTTTAATTCAAAAATGAACATTTTACATAATTGAGAAGTAAATTCCACAAGGAGGCTTTCCAGGTCCCTTGTAAAAAATAGGAAAAATAACATTTGACTGTTCTGTTCTACTTGGATAAATACATTTTATTTTAAATAAGTTCAGTGGATTGCACCATTGTGGACTTAGCAATATTAAGGGAGTCAATAAACCTGGAATCTGTAGCCATTTTCCCACCTGAACTTTTTTTGTGTCATTTTAAGAATCTTCAGCTCTCTTGCTGTGTCAGTGCCTTTATGAGTCAAATGGAGATATAGATTTGACCCCCTCATGGGAGTATGAAGATTACTGATAAAATAAGAGTGAAATACAGACGTTTTCAGGCATTTGGATTTATTGAATCCCTTTGAACACTGTAGATCACTATTGTACCTCTTCATATCTGAACATATTTAATGTGATTATTAACCTGCATGGTAACCTGTGACCCAAAGAAGAAGTACAGAGCATATTTTATTACAAATAGCAGGGTACAATGATGACTATATGGAGTACGTAGGAGTGGGGAGGTGATAGGAGAGAATGGCTCATATTTTCCTTTTGGTCCGTTTGTGGACATTTCATCACAGCCTGTTGGTTCCTGGAATATTTTATCACTTCCAGCTCTTCAAGAACAACTGCTATTGTGTGGTGTGAGTACAATTTAGAAAGTTCTTAGACACCTCTAGTTCTTTAACCACGTTGTTAACTAAAGCTTTGATGATTTGAACTGAGTCTGTTTCTAGTCAATATGAAATTTTTAAAACAAGCTTTAAAAGAACACCATTTCTATATCAAAATAAAATCTCAGATTTTTGTAAAGGTATAGTTGTAACACTGACATTCACTAAAAATAAATAATTCTTTTATAATGTCTAGTCAGCTAGAATAAACCCACCTTCAGGAGGAAAAAAACAAACAAACATGATTCCTATCCATGTGTCCAACAGAAGAAGCCAGAAATTCAGTCTGAGTGGAGACATGCAATATAACAGTCATACAGCAATGACATTCTAAAAGGAAGAAAAGCCATAATTATTAAGTAATTCCATCAGGATTAGCATTAACAGTAATCTGGGCAGGAGTTTTTAATACCTAAATAGTTGGCTCTCTGAAGTTATCAAACGAGAGAGAGCTTTGTATTACAGGCAGATTTATAGTCATCTCCTGGGCATTAAGACCAAAACTCCTGCTAAAATATTTATGTGTTATTTTATCGGATCAGATCTTTAAATTCACAGCATACTTCCATACTTGACTGGAGTTCAAAAAAACGTTCTTTTTAGTAAACAGTAAATATTTTCATATCTAAAAGCTTAAAGAAATTTTACATTGTATTTCTTTTCTTTTGAGGGGGTTGAACTTGATTTGCTTGATTAAACCACTCTAAATTAGAATAAACATTTCTTTCACCAATTAAGTGATATTTACATTATTTAAAAAGTCTCCAGTCGGCAAGGAGGTGACCTGTTAAGGAAAACGAAATAAGTGCATTATGTGAACTGATATGATGGTTTTGAAAGAGTGGAAATCTAAGAGATCAGATGAAAAAGAGCACACCACATTGCACTGCCTTTCTTCATAATCAATATGCCATATTCTACAGTTCAGAGAAGTTAACTCATTATTGGCCTGGTAGAGTAAGTGTTTTTATTTTTTATTTTTATTTTTTGAGACAGGGTCTCCCTCTCATTGCCCAGGCTGAAGTGCAGTGGAACAGTCACAGCTCACCGCAGCCGTGACCTCCCGAGCTCAAGTGATCCTCCCACTTCAGCCTGCCTAGCGAACAGCGGGGACTACAGGTCCACACCACCACATCCTGCTATTTTTTTATATTTTTGGTAGAGACAAGGTTTGCCATTTTGTCTAGGCTGGTCACAAACTCCTGGGGTCAAGCATGCCACCGGCGCCAGCCTCCCAAAGTGCCAGGATTAGAGGCATGAGCCACTGCACCCAGCATGAGTCAGTGTTTCTAAAGATAATCTTCATTGTGGGAAAAAGGAAAGGTGATAAATATGTCTCTACTTATGAACTGATCATTGTAAACCTGGAAGTTTGGCCTTAAAAAATGATACATCTTGCATCACTTAAGTTCTTTTTATACCGGGAAAACTTTGCAATATACCAGACTTCATTGTAATGGCATCTATTTTTTGTGCTGAAATTTTGAACTTGTGATCTATCTAGATATCTAAACCATGAGATGAGCTCTAAACAACTCCATTTTCCATGACACACATATTTGGATATCGTCTAGCTCTCTTTGCTATTGATTAGTAAGGCTGTTAGTATTTGACCAAGTACCTGGTCCCATCAGAGCCCCATTTTCATGTCTATCTTGATCAGGGCTAGAATTTACATTTCAGCATGTGGATTACTGAAATTGCCTCTTCCTTGCCAACAAAACCCAAAACAAAACAAAACAAAAAAAAACAGAAGACATCACCAGAACAACATTGTGTCTTGGAGTTCAACTCACAGAACTGTACATCAGCAAAAATTACATCAGCAATACCATTAATAATCTTTCAATAGCATTAAACTTCTCTAAAACACCATGTAATTTTGATAGCACAAACGCTTCTCAATTCAATAATGTACAATTTCTCAATTCCTGCTTTTAATAAGTGTCACGATCAGGACATTTTGGAAAAGACAGAGGTTACAATTCTGCTTTTAATGTAAACATGTCAAATATTTCTCTAAGCTCTTCATTCAATAAAAGATATTTAAGTGCCTACTTCTATATGCCAGACACTGTTCTAAGGCATGACGATTGAGTAATGATCAAGTCAGAGTCCCTGCCTTGATGGAACTTACATTCTAACAATGGAGACAGGCAACAAACAAATAAACAAATAAATAAAGAACACAACACAGAAAACAATACCAGGAGTACCAAGTACAATGGAGACCAATAGGCAGTGGTGGGGGGAGGAAGAGGTTGGTTATTTTACAAAGGGCAATCAGGGAAGGCTGCTAGAGGAGGTTACATTTGAGAAAGAAACCTTATGACGTGAGGGAAGGAGTCATGGAAGATACAAGGCAGAAGTTTCTAGACAGAGGAAAAAACAAGCCCAAAGGTCCTGAAATGAAACCTTACCTGGCATCAAAATGGAAAAGCTAAAAAGCCTATGTAGCTGAAAAATAATGAGAGAAGAGGACAGTGGTGGGAAATGAGGTCAGAGAGTAGCAGCCAGGTGCTATGATTTGAATTTTGTCCCCTCCAAAAGTCATGCTGAAAATTTAATTGCCATTCATTCCCCAGCATAAAGAGATGGGATCATTAAGAGGTTATTGAGCCATTCAGACTCTGACTGTCCTCATGAATAGATTAATGCTGTTATCTAAGTAGTTGGTTCTTATAAAAGGTAAGTTCAACTCTCTCATGCTCTCTCTCTCTCTCCCTCTCTCTACTTTTCTACTCTTGTGAAATGTGAGGAACAGTGTCCCTTCCCTCCGGAGGATGCAGCATTCAAGGCAGCATTTTGGAAGTGGAGACAAGGTCCTCACCAGAGACCAAACCTGCTGGTGCCTTGATCTTGGACTTTTCAGGTTTCCAGAACAATGAGAAATAAATTTCTATTGCTTAAAAATTACCCAGTCCGTGATATTTTTTATAGTAGCACAAAATGAACTAAGACACAAAGACCACATCATGTGAGGCCTTGATGCTGTGGTAAGTGATATTGTTTGGATCTGTGTTCCTGCCCATCTCATGTCAAATTGTAATCCCCAGTGTTGAAGGTGGAGCTTGGTGGGAGGTGATTGGATCATGGGAGTGGATTTTTTCCTTGGTACTGTGTCACAGTAGTAAGTCCTCATGAGATCTGTTTAAAAGTGTGTGGCACCTCCCTCTCTCTCTTGCTCCGACTCCGGTCATGTAAGACATGCCTCCTTCCCTTTCACCTTCCACCATGATTGTTAAGTTTCCTGAGGCCTTCCCAGAAGCTGAGCAGATGCTGGCATCATGCTTCCTGTAAAGCCTGCAGAACTGTGAGCCAACTAAACCTTTTTTTAAATTAATTACCCAGTCTCAGGTATTTCTTCATAGAAATGTAAGAACGGACTAGTATGGTAAGGAGTCTAGATTTTATTGTGAGTGCCATGAGAGATCTTTGGTGGATCCCACACAGAGGAGCATGGCCTGATTTACATTAAAACATCTGCGGTGACTGCAGGTAGGAGAGTCAACTGTATGGAATGGAGCAAGCAGTTAGAAGCCTATTGTAGGAGTCCAAGCAGGAGATGGAGGTAGTTTTAACCAGGCTGCAGCAGTGGCCAGATGCAAGATACATTTTGATGACAGATCCTGTAGGATTTGCTGATAAACTGTATGTGGGGCCTGGGGGGGAAAAAGGCATCAAGAATCATTCCAGTTTTTAGCTCCAAATGAGTCACCGTGAAGAAGAAAGAAATACGCAGGATAGTGAAGATAAATTAATAATTTTTTAAGGATGTGTAAAGTGCAAGAGTCGTATTTTATACATTGATGTAGAGAAGTACACTTGGCAGTTGGTACATGTGTTTTCTATTGCTGTGTAACAAATTACCACAAACATCAGTTTAAAACAACACTGATTTATCTCAGTGATTTTGTAAGTGAGACTTCCAGGGACGGGATAGCTGGGTCATTTGCTGAGGGTCTCACCAGGCTAACAGAAAGAGGTGAGCCAAAGCTGTGATTTTCATCTGCGGCGTGGGATCCTCTTCCAAACTCACTGGTTGCTGGCAGAATTCATTTCCTTGCAGCTGTCTGACTGAGGTCCCTGCTTTCCTGCTGGCTGTAATACAGGGATTGCTCTCAGCTCCTAGAGGCCACTCAATGTTCCTTGCCATGTGGCTCCCATGGGCAGTTTACACTATAGCTGTTTGCTTTCCTCCAGGCCAGGAGGAGCACATTTCTCTAATCCTTCACGTTGTTTTAAAGGTTTGCCTGATTAATTCAGGCCCACCCAAAATAAGCTCCTTTTCATTATCTCCAAGGCAAATGATTAGTAACCAAATAACAGAAATGATATCATGCCACATTCAGAGTCCACCCATAATCAAGAGTGAGGGATTATACAGGGTATGTAAACCCGGGGATAGCAATTTAGGAGCCCATATTAGAATCTTGCCTCCCGCAGTTGGTTATATGATGATTTTATGAGGCTATGAAACTGGAATTCAGTGGCAATTCAGAACTATAAAGCCATAGGGTTGGAGAAATTACCTACAGAGAGATTGTATATAACAAAAAATAAATATTAATATAAAATAATTATGTCTAATACTTGCTAAGTGCATTTTATGTGCCAGGCACTCTTCTTTGTGTGTGTGTGTGAGAGGGTCTCATTCTCTTGCCTAGGCTGGAGTGCAATGACACAATCATAGTTCACTGGAGCCTCAAACTCCTGGGCTCAAGTGATCCTCCCATCTCAGCCTCCACAGTACCTAAGACTACAGGTGCATGCCACCATGCCCAGCTAACTTTCCATTTTTTATTTTTTGTAGAGACAAGGTCCCCTTGTGTTGCCTAGGCTTATAGGAATCTACAAGCCTCATTTCACAGATAGGGATACTGAGGCACAGAGAAGCTAATTAACTTGCCCAACCTTATACAACTATTTAAATAGTGGAGCTGGCCGGGCACGGTAGCTCACACCTATACTCCCAGGACTTTGGGAGGCCAAGGCAGTTGGATCACAAGGTCAGGAGTTCAAGACCAGCCTGGCTAAGATGGTGAAACTCCATCTCTACTAAAAATACAAAAATTAGTCGGTCATGGCGGTGGGCACCTATAATCCCAGCCACTTGGGGGGCTGAGGCAGAGAATTGCTTTAACCCGGGAGGCAGAGCTTGCAGTGAGCTGAGATCGTGCCACTGTACTCCAGCCTGGGCAACAGAGTGAGACTATGCCTCAAAAAAAAAAAAAAAAGAAAGAAAACAGTGGAGCCAGGATTTTGACCAGGTAATCTGGTTAAAAATCAATCTAAATTCTATTGAAGAAGAGATGGGGGAACAGAACTGACACCTGAATTCCCAAGTTTTTTACATCAGTGAGAAGAGGAGGTACCAAAGAAGACAGAGAAGAAGCAGCCCCTGAGGTAAAAGATTGAATCAAGAGCAAGCATGGGGTCTCCCAAGAGCCAAATATAGAAAGCTTCATGTAAAGAAATGAATGGTTATCTGGGTCAAGTACTAATATTTGTAAAAAATCTCCCATGTTTTCTCTCATAAAGATATACCAAAATGATTCCGTCACTAATGCATTCACTCAGTAAATATGTATTGGTCTACAATGTGCCTGGGGTGGGTAAAGCAGTGACCAAGATAGGCAGGTCCTCTCATCAAGGAGTTTACTCTGTAAAAAGGGAAGGGGAACTGGTAATAAACATGTGAAGAAATGCTTAAATAAGCTCATTTTATAGAGGCTAAGAAGAAAGTTGAGTTGAGTTCAGAGTTAGAGATGATTAGGACTGATTCCATCTTTGCTTCACATTGGATATTAGTCTACTAGGGCTACCATTTTTAAATGCCACAGACTGGGAAATTTATAAGGAACAAAAATTTATTACTCAGAGCTCTGGAGGCCGGGAAGTACAAGATCAAGGCACCAGCAGATTCAGTGTTTGGTAAGGGCCTGTTCCCCACAGATGGTGCCTTCCGTGTGTCCTGTCATTGCAAAAGGAGCCAAGAGGCTCCTCAGGCCTCCTTGGTAAGGCACTGTTCCCTTTCTTAAGGGTAGCCCTAGCTCTCATGACCCAATCATCCCCTAAAGGCCCCACCGCTTAATACCATTGCATTGTGATTTAGGTTTTAACATATGAATTCACAGGAGACACAAACATTCAGACCATAGCAGGCCTCTTTTTCTGGCTTGTTGAAGGCTGCCCTCTTCCTGTGTCCTCACATAGCTTCTTCTCTGTTTCTGCATGGAGAGAGACAGACAGACAGACAGACACACACACACACACACACAGATAGAAAGAGAGAAAGAGAGAGAGAGAGAGAGACAGCACCGAGAGGATGGTATCTTCTCCATTTCTTATAAGGACACCAGCCTATCCAAACTAGGGCCCCACGCTTATGATCTCATTTAACCGCAATTATCTCCCTAATTGTCCTACCTCCAGATGCAATCACCTAGGGGGTTATAGCTTCAACATATACATTTTAAGGAGACACGGTTCAGCCCATGACGTTCTTATACCTATAAAAGAACTTTCTTACAAAGGGAAAGAAGAAAAAGAAAGTAAGTGATCCCTTGTATAGGAACATTACAGAAAAATGGCAAAGACACAGAGTCCTATTTCTCCTACTTTATAAAAAATATGGGTGGTTAAAATAACTCAACTGTTAAATATATAAAAACCTTACTAATTGATGTTCATTGAAGAATTTGTGAAATGTTTAAAGTAGTTAATCTGAATGATCAAATTACTGATTTTTATTTATTTTTAAATTCAATGTATCTATATTTATTTATACATACCAAGAAGTTAAACATATTTATTTATCATTTCATAGTAGGCAATTTCTAGATCTGGAAATCACAGAGCTTCCACATTCATAGGTACTCCCATGTCACTAACTCTCCCTCGTGGGCTTCAGATGGCCAGTTGTAAACCTCATGAACCTAATGCTCAGCCATAGCAGGTAAGCTAAAGAGCTGATGATGAGCAACCTAAAAGCTGGTCAGGCACACATGAGGATGACTGGTGCAAAAGGCTGAGCTGGACTGACCCAGTTCCCTTTTGCAGGAATTTGAAATGAGTAAGGGGAATGGAAGGTGAAAGAAAGCAGAGGGACTGTGATGTAGAATCAAGGGTGACAGAGGTTATATC
Organism: Cacajao melanocephalus; assembly: GCA_963573385.1. Lineage (NCBI taxonomy): Eukaryota > Metazoa > Chordata > Mammalia > Primates > Pitheciidae > Cacajao > Cacajao melanocephalus. Next base: position 19,977 of record CAUYLG010007469.1, read on the forward strand.
AGATTGTTAAAAGTGATTAGTAACCTTAAGTACGCAGAATCAATGAGTTGGAGAAATTGCATAGAAGAGAAGTTAAGTATGCAAAGTCAGAATTAAATGAAGCAGTTTAGTGAGAAACAGACATACAAGTTACAGAAAGAGTAGTCAATTCCTCAGAAGTCTTGATATAACACAAGCATAGTGCCCCATAACTCAGAGACAAGTATGGAGGCCAGGAATAATAGGAGAAGAAAACAAACCACTTGGTTGCCTAATGACTCTCTGTATACACCTCACTGATGAAAGTTGGGCATCCAAACTGATCAGAAAGGGAAGATGCAATATCTCCTACCATGCTTGCCCCCTTTGTGTCTCTGGATGCATAAAATAAAAAGGTTAGGTAACACATATAAAACCCCCAAATCTGTGTCAGTAATTTCTTGCTATAGCTTAAAAAAAATAAATCCATATAAAGTTAGTTAGAAAGGTAGGGAGACATCAGTCCTTCTACTCCTCGTCTATCCACAACTGGAACCCTAGTTCCAGCTTTTGGGGGTGTTCCACATGGGCACTCCCTACACATGGAAAGAGCTTCTCCTCTGAAATCTTTCCACAGCCCTCTGTCCTTTTTACCGCTTACCTATATGGAAGCTATAAGCGCTGTTCATCCTCTGTGCTCCAGTTCCATTAGGAGTGCTTTTATTCCTGAGAATGGAAAGAAGAGGAAGGCCATTAAGGTACTGTAGTCTCAGGATGAGTTATCTGAAGAAAATTAGGACATTCTGCCATGGGGAGATGCTCTCCTTCCTACGTATTTGTAATCTCATCTTATTGTAGCAAAAAAGCCTCCCTTCTTTCTCAAATGTGACCTAAGTAACAAAAAGCCTTCTCAGGTAGATTCTGATAGCTTTCTGATTCATTTCAGGAAACTATTCTTTTTAAATTAAGGTTAACGATGAACATCTTTGTTCTGTGCAATTCAGAAAGCCCAGCTAAACTAAAGTGCAAAACAATTTTTTAATAAGTAAATAAAAATGTTATAAATAACATTTGAGAACAAATGTTTACAGTTAACAGATTGGCCAAAGAATTTCCTATGTGTACTAACATTCTGCTGTGATTCTGTTTATTAATAATTTCCTTGGTAAAGTCTTTCTTTATAACTAACATAAAAAGTCCATATTCAAATTATTACTAGTTTTGAGTATAGTGAAATCTGAATTATTGAAGTTTTATTATGTTCTCAAACATCTTTCAACTTCTGTGAATACATTCAATACATATTTAAAGTGTATTTTATTAATTAGATAGTCACATGCAGAAGAATGAATTAGATTACAAAAAAAAAAAATGGTTCTGACCTCACAGCAAATATAAGAATTAAAATGGGTTAAAGACACTCATGGAAGAGTTCAAACTATACAACTCTTAGAAGAAAACGTAGGTGTAAATATTTGCAACCTTGGGTTAGATAGTTGTTTCTTAGATATGACAACTACAGCATAAGCAACTAAAGGAAAAACTAAATAAATTAAACTTTATCAAAATTTAAAATCTGTGCTTCAAAGGATACCATCAGGAAAGTAAAAATGAAGCCCATATATTAGGAAAAATATTTTAAAAACATGCATCTGATATAAACTTATATCCAGAATATATTTGTTAAAAACTCTTACAACTAAACAATAAAAAGACAAATAACCCAATTTTAAAATGGGCAAAGAATTTGAATAGACATTTATTCCTCCAAAGAAGATTAACAAATGGCCAATGAGTACATGAAAAGATGCTCAACATCACCGGTCATCAGGAAAATGCAAATCAAAAACCACAATGAGATACCGTTCACACACGCTGGGATGGTTAGAATCAAAAAGACAGATGATAACAAATGTCGGTGAGGATGTGGAAAAATGCGAACTCTCATACATTGCCTGTGGGATTACAAAACGGTACAGCTACTTCGGAAAGCACTTTGGCAGTTCCTCAAAAAGTTAAAGATAGCATTATTATTTGACCCAATAATTTCACTCTTAGGTGTATATCAAAGGGAATTCAAAATATACATCCATGCAAAAAAAGTGATGAACGTTTATAATCTCATTATTCATAATAGCCAATCAGTAGAAACACCCAAAACATCCATGAACTGATGAACAGACAGACAATGTGGTATATCCATCCAGTAGATATAAAAAGGTGTAAAAAGGAATAAAGTATCGATTCATAGTATAACATGAAGGAACCTTGAAATCATTATGCCAAGTGAAAGGAACCAGACGCAAAAGACCACATATTATGTGATTCTAACAGTATAAAATATCTAGAATAGACAAATCCATAGAGACAAAATAGATTAGGGTTGCTAGGGCCTGAGAAGGGGGAGGATATGGAGAATGAATGAATGCTAATGGTCACAGTTGGATTTTTTTTTTGAGATGGTGAAAATGATCTAAAATCAGAAAGTAATGACAGTTTCACAACATTGTTAATATGCTAAAAACCACTGTAGACTCTGAACAAGTGAATTTTAGGATATGTAAATTATATTTCAATAAAGCTGTTGGGTTTTTTAAATAACATACTTTAACATAGTAATGGGTTGGCATAGTTACCCAGCCATATTTTAACCTTATACTTACCTTTTATTATGTATTTAGTTGTTCAGCAAACGTTAATTAAGAACCTGTTATTTATAAGCAATCTGCTATGTACTGTGACTAGAGAGTTGAACATGATCCAGTGTCCCTAAAACTAATGGGACTAATAGAAACAGTAACATATACATAATAATATATAATATGTGCCATAAGTCAGAATAATGATATGTACACAGTTCTGGCTAAGAATTGGAACTGTAACAAAAAGGTGTCTTGCAATTAATTTTTTTATCTTCTCTGCCTAACTCTTTGGAGAATCAGGCAGTCAAATGTCAGGATATTGCCAAAAAGAGAGAGAGAGAGAGAGAGAAACAAGAAGCCCAGTTTGCCTAGACCTAAATAATCAAGAGTTGGTAGTTATAAAAATGGTATAAAAATAGCTGTTTTTAGGCCAAATAAGCATGTTGGTTACTTCTGCCTTAGAGAACACTACAGCTTTTCAAGTAATGTTAGCCAATTAGCTTCTTTCTGTCTTGATTTGAATTCAGATTTTGTCATCAAAACCATATTCCATGATTTCCTTGCATTCATTATATCTGAATAGCTGACAAAATAGGTGTAATATTTCCACCAAAGTAACTCAGACATGTGTCTGTTGGGTTTACTGAAGGCAATAATAGACATTTACCAAAAACCCCTAAAATCTCACCTGTTTATCATCATGCATCTAGAAATCCCAGTCACACCCTCAGATCAGACAAATGCACCAAACTCAGTAATTGGTATTCCCAAAAGGCTGCCTAAGTTTAAGTTGAGTTTGAAAGAAATCAAAGAACAGACAATCACCTCTTTTAAAAAGCATATCCAGTACCTATGGAGCAGGCTACAGCAGTATACCTTGGTTGTGTGTTTTCAGAGGAACACTGACAATTAACAACAACAACAACAAAATCTGCCAGTAAAAATTACTCTCAAGTGGTTGGCAACTTAACTATAGTCATTTCCCCATTTATTTAACCTAAAAACATTTCCAAAGATTTAAACTATTTCCTGTGCTTCATGGTATGGCTTCGCACACCCGAGCGACTTTACATCATCGAAGGAGAATGCACGATGGGGAATGGTCAGACTCTAACGAAGAACAGTTTTATTTCAGCACAGTTATATGGATGACTATTTTTTTCCCCTTCCTCTCTTTATTTCACATACTGAAAGATCAGCCCTTAGATGGCCATGTTCCAGTTCCAGGCAGATGCATTTCCAACGGAGCAGCAGGGCATCTAGGTAAGGCAAATGCCTTCTGCAACATCCCTGTGGTTTACATTTGGCTATATCATTACAGGACCATCTTCTTCCCTGAAGGCTGATTGCATTCCAACAGCAAAAGCTGCATACATTTGATTCAAAAACAAACACTGGAACATTTCTGGATAAAAGCTGTTAAGAATGTGTATAATTGCCTTGTCATTTATAAAGTTTTTACTTATCTTTGATGACCCACTGGCCTTGGCATGAATAATCTTATTAGAACTACATTGCTGAATCTTATCTTTTCTAAGGTAATTTTTGATTTCATATTTTCCTTCCTTAATTTTGATGAAAAGGAAAAGAGAGTTGCTCCAGCTAGCAATCCCTGGCACCACCCAGAACAAAGGATCCTCTTAAGAAAGAAAATGGGATTGTCAACTGTTTCTGGAAACCACATTCAAAGGCAAACTGCTTAGCCCAAAGGGACTGCCTGCAGTATAGACTCCAACACAAAAAACACATTAAAATCATTTCATGCACATGATATTAGAAATACAAAAGCAAAGAAGCCTTTCAACCCCACTTGCCAGAGCACCTGTAAGCCAGGCGCCTTGTGCCAAGTCATTGTATGTAGCACATGTGGTCTTACAATAACATTACATTCATTACCATTTTCTGTCTGTCCTCACGGAAAAACAAAAAGAATATTTCCACCAAGACTTTATTCTACAACATTACCCTTCATTACAGAGTTATGTGGCACCATCTGTGTTGTAGGGACACGCTGGGAATATTTTTTTTAAGTTGTTGTAACATGTTTTGTGTATATAAATAGTTCATGATCAGAATGGAAAATAATTTGAGCAAAAGTTTTAAAATTATATTCAAGTACTATCTTTGACTTTTTGGTGACGTTGCTGATTCCACAGACTACTAGATTATAAATTTTTAAAGTCCAGAGTTTTATCTTATAAACTGCTTCCTTAATAAATATATGATACCATATTCAGATATCTATAGGTAATTAATAAAACAACTCCATTCGGTTGCATATTATAGCCACATTGAGTCGTCCTCTCAGGCTTTCATTTATACTTAGAAACAAAGTTCTTCAACCCTGTAAATTCTGTCCTTATTAAACGTCCCTCCCATTGCCACCTTAGATTTATTAACCTCATAAATTTGAAGCTTAAGTTTTTAGTCTACCCAAGTGTCGAGGACATAGACAGATACAATATTACCTAGATTCATTATTTTACATTCATTATTATTATGTTCATTTTTTTCTTCTAATTTTTTAGAAAGTTTGAAATGTTTGAAATATTTGTTGGGTCAGGGCTGAATGTATTTTGTGCCCTAGAACTGTGAGGTCAATTCTCTCTTGTTTCTGAGTAGATGCCTAGAAAAAATCACAGATTTCCTAGAGCGATGACTGAATTTGATCTTAAGATAGTAAAAAGATTAGTGACTCTTCCCACTATAAACCCAGACAAAATGATGGCTTTAGAATCCAAAAAACAGTACTTCCCAAGACATGCTAAGCTAAAGCAAGTTTGTTTCAAGGAAGACATAAAAATACTTTGGGGAAAAAAGTCAACTGAATTCTTAATTTTTCATTACAAACTTGAAAAGAATGTCCTTTTAGTTTATAATTTCATTAAACTGTAAACACCAGCTGGAGCCTTATGACCAATTGTAGAAATAGGGTCTATCATCTCTACCTGTACTTCTGTTTGCTGCTAAATTATACAAAGACTCACTATATACTTAAAATTTCTACTTTTTAAACTCTTTTTATCCACTATTTTATATACAGCTGTTAAAATGATCATTTAATGAATCAGTTGTTGACAAGTAAATTTGGGTTCAGGAGCAAACATCCTCAGGGGAAGTCTGTGCACTCTCAGAGCCTTGGCCCATGGCATGATCTCTGCGTGCATTAACTGGAAGGGGCTGTGGGCTGCTGCCCCTGAAAATAGACGGAATCCATTTGTAGTTATTTATGAAAAGGCCAGCCCATGTTAGGCAAGGCCATCAATGACATTGTATGTGTGGGCAGAGGGTGTGTTGACTGGAGAATCAAAGGATGGGATGACATTGACATTCTAGAGTGTCTATGCAAGTAAAACCAGACAGAAAGTACCTCTGCTGCCATTTCCTTGGCCTATGGCCCTAGCTTACTGGATGAGCAATGAACATCTGACCTAAGTTAGGCCAAATAGATTCTGTCTCCCATATGAATTTGAAATGAGAAACACAGAAACTGTTTTGTGGGAGGTGCATCGCATTTATGGCAGAGCTCTAAAGTAGAAGTGAAAATCTGGATCAAAAAGAAAGAGGGTGAAAGCAGATAAGCCAAGGGGAGCAGAAGAGAGGCCACATGGCCTGAAAAGGAAGAGAGGGGTAGCTCTAATGCTGTTCCAGGCCTCTGTGTGTCCTGGTTGCTCTTCAGCTCTAGACTCCCACATATACCCCTAGTTTTGCTTAGGCACATTTGCATAGTTTTCTGTTCCTTGCATCAGAAATGTCCCTGCATGAGGCAGCATGTTTTTCTCCTTGGAATACAGGTGGTTATGAGTGACACTCAAAAATTTTACCCATACATACAGAATCACCTTGACCAGTCCTAATACCTAGAAACTCCAGCCTAAACATAGAGAGAGGGCTCAGGAGACCCATGCTTTGGCAGACATTGGCCTTGTACTTGCTGGACCATGGGGAGACCCAGGCAGGGCCCTAGGTACTGACCTAAGTACTTTTCCCTCTGTGGACCCCATCCTATATAAATTATATCAACAATTATATTTTATGACTATGTTGGTATAAAGACAGATATAATCTTGGCTAGATGCATAATTTTATATTCATTATTATATTCACTATTTTTAAGAAATCTAAAATCGAAATATTTGGATGGGGGGGCTGAATGTATTATAGGCCTTAGGCACTGTGCCTAGTGTGCCTAATGAATAAGTTGGCCCTGGTCCTAGGAGAGCAGCAGGGCCTATTTCCCAAATTATTACAGAAGTGTTTCAGAATTACAGCTACAGTCATGACCATACTGTTGTGTACGAGCTAAATATCAACCCTGTACCTGGCACAGACCACCGAAATGCACATTGTCAGAGGAAGGGCCTGATATATACAATTATTATTATTATTTGTACACGTTACTATACATGCACAATTGATAAAGAAACCACAGCAATATTTTATATTTTTGATTGACACACAGGTGCATACAAATGCATAGGAAATGTTTTGGAAGGATAGATACAAAATTGGGTATAATGGCTGCCCCTGGAGAAGGAAGGAGCCATTTAGGGTTATAAAACATGGTCAAAGGGGAATTTTACTTTATTTGAATGTATGAATTGCTTTACAGAAGAATTTATCTCATGCATTACTTACATAAAAAAAGAAGACATTAAACATTTAATTAAAGGCTAAATATACCATCTGCCTAGAGAAGGCTGATGATCAGCCCAGAAGATCTGTCTTGAAGAACTGCAATGTTTATAGCTGAACGGCTAAACACAGAGTCCCCAGAGCCAGACTGCCCAGGCTTGTGGCCCAGCTCTGTCACTGACAAATTACTCAGCCCCTCCATGTCACGGTTTCCTCAGCTGTATAACGGAAGAAGTAATCGTAACCTACCTTATGGGGTTATTGTAAGGATTAAATAAATTAATATATGCAAAACTCTTGGAATAGTGCCTGGTGCGTGTTAGACTATATTTCAGCTTGTGTTATTGTGAGTGCTATCATCGATTATTTCTATGTTTAACAAGTTCTCCTAAATGTTCTCTCCAGTACAGAAGCCGGAGAGCTGCTGCTGTCTATGCACAGACTCAAGGATCTGGTGCAAGCCAGCATAAGGGGAAATGAAAGGCATTTCCAGGAATGAAGAGTAATCAAAGGTTGAGTTACTGAGGTTGGCAGTGAGGTCAACATGAGCTGCCAGCCTTCTTGGATAAGGGGAGCAGGTATGCACTCACTGGGCAATCCACTACAGAAAAGAGAAGCAGGTTTCATTTTGTCCAAACCACAACATACTGAGGGCTAGGTGCCAGGTCCTGGGCTAGATGCTGAGGGTGCTGAGGAAGAATACCATGTTAGCTATGTTCCCTTAAGGACTGCATCCTCTCGAACAGACACCTGTAAGAAGATTCAAATCTCTTGCTCAGAAGACACCCACCACAGTGTCATGCCCCTCCCCAAATCACCAAGGGGTCTTTTGCCAAAATGAATGCCTGCTTCTTTGAGCTTTTTTTCCATTATATCGAAAGAGAAAATGATCCCTGCCTTCACGGGTTTCACATTTTACTGACAACAGATAATAAAGTGGCCATCAAATTGACATGCAGATTAATTACAGTTTATGATCAGCCATGTGAAAGAAATATAGTGGGCGCTGTTATAAAGAATTACAAAGCAAGAGGATCCCTTTACATAAAGTAATTGAGGAAAAGGTCTCCGAGAAGGTGAGGTTTAAGGAAGGAGCCATCTCTGCAGGAGGAAGACAGTTTCAGTCAAAGCAAGTCTAACCTGTAGAGGCTATGAAATGGAAATGACCTTACCATGTGTGAGGAAATATCATAGGCTGGTATGGCTAGATAGGTCCGAGGCAAAAGGAAACCAAGTCAGAAAGGTAAGCAGTGGCCAGAGGATGTTGATTCAAAGTGAAAATGTCAAACAAGTGTCTTAACACAAAAACAACAGGATGCGATATTTCTCCACTCTTTTTTCTCCACATTTGTGAAAATAAAGGAATCACTAATTATTTGCCTACAGAAATGCTAGAGGACAATCTCTTTCAAGGCAATAATGGAGCAAGGAAAGGCACTTTTTCATTTACAAACATTTTTCACATCATTTTTTTCCCTTTGTTCATCATATCATTCTATTTGAACCACTAGCATTTTAAGGTATTATTGCTGACATTTTGTAGATAAGGAAAGAGACTCAAAAAAGTCTGAGATCTTACTTAAGATCACATAGTGAGTATGTGGTTAAACCAGGTGTGTAATTTAGGCTTCATGGCTCTTGTCTTCTTTCTGCTAGACTAGATTGAGAGGGACAGGATGAGGACTCTTAACGTCTTCCTTACTGTGGTTACTGTGGAGTACATCAGTGATGAGGGAGAAGAGAATCCAGTGTTCCTGAGGTGGAAGAATAAGTGTGCCATATACAGTTCAGAGATTGTCTGGGAATGTCTTACCCCTGCATGAGGGGAGAAGGAAGAGAAGTACGAGAAAAATCGCAGCCCTCAAACTCATGCCAAATTCAATGAGGCCTCGTCTGATCAGCTGTATAATTGCTAGAGCTGCAATCTATAGCCTCCTGTATGCTGTTCCAACTCATTCCTGCAGCAAATTTGGAGAGGCTTTGCATCATGCATTCAACTGGGCTGTGTCTTCCACAGGCTGTAGCTCATTGTTTTATTTAGCATATGCCAGAATCTGGTAAGTTTACCTAAATCAACACCAAATTCTAGGAGTTTGAATGCTGACATAAGATCTCCTTTTTAAAAAGAGTTTTGGTTTCTTTTCCCCCACTGTTTTTCATTCAAGAAAAACATTAGCACGGAGTAACTGAGAGTCTGCCTGTGGGAGGGAGTGTTTCAAACAGTTCAAGACTCTGTGCTTCTCTTCCAAATTGCACCTACCTACAAGCTCTTAGGAGAGGAGAGTTGATTGAAGATTGGTGCCTAATAGCATCAGAAATCAGCAAGAATCCAGGTTTCTGGCATCTTTCCATCATCGTTGCTATGCTGGTGAGTAGTCATGCTGCTTAACCCACACCTTGTCAAAGCAAGCTATGGTCTCCAACATAAAGCTCCAGCATGTGAAAATCCTGCTGAATGCTGGGCAGAGTACAGCTGGGTGTCCCAAATTATTGGTGTGCATCATTGATGGTTTGTAAGTCACATATGGGAATATGAGGGAGAATAATTTTGGTAGATATGACTTTTTTTTTCTTTGAGACAGGGTCTGGCTCTGTCACACAGGCTGGAGTGCAGTGACACAATCTTGGCTCACCGCAACCTCCACCAACCACCCGGGCTCAAGAGATCTTCCCACCTCAGCCTCAAAAGTAGCTGGGACTACAGGCACGTGCCACCATGCCTGGCATGTATTTTTTGTAGAGATGGGGTTTCGCCATTTTGCCCAGGCTGTTCTTGAACTCCTGAGCTCAAGGGATCCACATGCCTCAGCTTCCTAAAGTGCTGGAATTACAAGTGTGAGCCACTGCACCTGGCCAGATATGGCATATTTTAATGCACATTCAAAAATAATATAATTAGCATTTCAAACTTGTGATTGTCACAAATATATTTGCTAATGAAGAGGTTGTAATACCTGGTATCATGGTGATTCACATAATGCTATCCACAAAAGTTACTGGTGTGGTATCAGGTGATACAAAGCTATAGTAAAGTCATGATGGTGCCCCACTGCCTGGCAATTGGAAAATATTAATGTAGCGCAAAGAACAATGAATTGAGACTGGCTAACATAGGCCTATTGAAAAATGTTTAAGCATTAATCATAGTGTCCCTGAAGATAGGAACTAATATAGTTTGGATATGTGTCCCTGTCGAAATCTCACGTTGAATTGTAATCCTTAGTATTGGAGGTGTGGTCCGGGGGCAGGTGATTAGATCATGGGAGTGAATTTCTCATGAATGGTTTAGCACCATCTCCTTTGTACCATACCTTTCCATCTAAGGTACCTGCAGGATCTGGCTGTTTAGAAGTGCATGGCACCCTCCCTTTTTTCTTGCTCCTGCTCTTGCCATGTGAGGTACCTGCTCCCCCTTCACATCCTGCCATGATTGTAAGTTTCCTGAGGCCTCCTCAGAAGGTGAGAAGATGCCAGCATCATGCTTCTTGTAAAGCCTGCAAAACCATGAACCAATTAAACTTCTTTTCTTTATAAATTACTCAGGCATTTCAATGTAAGAACAGCTTAATACAGGAATGATGTCTTCTTAAAAACTGTATTAGTTGAGGATGCTGGCAAGGTAGCTGAATAGGAACAGCTCTGACGTGCAGTTCCCAGTGAGAATGACGCAGAAGGCAGGTGATCTCTGCATTTCCATCTAAGGTACCTGGTTCATCTCATCAGAACTGGTTAGACAGTGGGTGCAGCCCAAGGAGGGCGAGCCAAAGCAGGGTGGGGCGTTGCCTCACCTGGGAAGTGCAAAGGGCCAGAGAACTCCCTCTCCTAGCCAAGGGAAGCCATTAGGGACTTTCCTGACACTCTAGCACTCTGGCTCAGATACTGTGCTTTTCCCACAGTCTTCACAACCCACAGAACATGAGATTCCCTCCAGTGCCTACACCAGCACCTCAGGTTTCCAGCACAAAACTGGGCAGCTGTTTTAGCCACAGCAGTTTTTTTTTTTCTCCTACCCCAGGGGCGCCTGGAACACCAACAGGGCAGAACTGCTCTTTCCCCTGAAAAAGGGGGCTGAAGCCAGGGAGCCAAGTGATCTGGCTCAGCAGGCCCCACCCCCAAAAAGACCAGCAAGCTAAGATCCACTGGCTTGAAATTCTTGCAGCCAGCATGGCAATCTGAGCTCAACCTGGGATGTTTGAGCTCAGTGTGGGGAGGGGCATCTGCCATTGCTGAGGCTTGGGAAGGCAGTTTTAACCTCACCTATGTAAACAAAGTCACCAGGAAGTTTACAGAAACTGGGCTGAGCCCACGGCAGCTCAGAAAGGGCTCTGCAGGCAGGCAGATGGAGTCACTATAATCCCTTCTTGCTGGGCAGGGCATCTCTGAAAAAAGGCAGCAGCCCATCAGGGAATTATAAGTAAAGCCCCCACCTTCCTGGGACAGAGCACCTGGGAAAAGGGGCAGTTGTGCACTCAGCTTCAGCAGACTTAAATGTCCCTGCCTGGCAGCTCTGAAGGGAGCAACAGATTTCCCAGCACAGTGCTTGAGCTCTGATAACAGACAGACTGCCTCCTCAAGTGGCTCCCTGGCACTGTGTATTCTGACTGGGAGACACCTCCCAGAAGAGGCTGACAGACATCTCATACAGCAGAACTCTGGCTGGCATCTGGTGGGTACCCTTCTGGGACAAAGCTACCAGAGGAAGGAACAGGCAGCAATCTTTGCTGTTCTGCAACCCCTGCTGGTGATTCCCAGGCAAGCAGGGTCTGGAGTGGACCTCCAGCAAACTCCAGCAGACCTGTAGCAGAGGGGCCTGACTGTTAGAAAGAAAACTAGCAAACAGAAAGAAATAGTTTCACATCAACAGCAAGGACATCCACTTAGAAACACCACCCAAAAGTCACCAGCTTCAAAGACCAAAGTAGATAAATCCACAAAGATGGGAAGAAACCAGCTCAAAAAGGCTTAAATCTCCAAAAATCAGAACAACTCTTCTCCTCCAAGGGATCACAACTCCTTACTAGCAAGGGAACGTAACTGGATGGAGAATGAGTTTGATGAATTGACAGAAGCAGGCTTCAGAATGTGGGTAACAACAAACTTCTCCAAGCTAAAGGAGCATGTTCTAACCCAATGCAAGCAAGCTAAGAACCTTGATAAAAGGTTAGACTAAATGCTAACTAGAATAACAAACATAGAAAAGAACATAAACAACTTGATGGAGCTGAAAAACACAGCCCAAGAACTTTGTAAAGCATATACAAGTTTCAATAGCTGAATCGATCAAGCGAAAGAAAGGATATCAGAGATTGAAGGTTAACTCAATGAAATAAAGTGAGAAAGCAAGATTAGAGAAAAAAGAGTTAAAAGAAATGAGCAAAGCCTCCAAGAAATATGGGATTAAGTGAAAATATCAAATCTACGTTTGATCAGTGTACCTGAAAGTGAAGGTGAGAATGAAACCAAGTTGTAAAACACTCTTCAGGATATTATCCAGGAGAACTTCCCCAACCTATCAAGGCAGGACAACATTCAAATTCAGGAAATACAGAGAACACCACAAAGATATTCCTCAAGAAGAGCAACCCCGAGACACATAATCAGCAGATTCACCAAGGTTGAAATGAAGAAAAAAATGCTAAGGTCAGCCAGAGAGAAAGGTCGGGTTACCAACAAAAGGAAGCCCGTCAGACTCACAGTGGGTCTCTCAGCAGAAACGCTACAAGCCAGAAGAGAGTGGTGGCCAATATTTATCATTATTAAAGAAAAGAATTTTCAACCCAGAATTTCATATCCAGCCAAACTAAACTTCATAAGTGAAGGAGAAATAAAATCCTTTACAGGCAAGAAAATGCTGAGAGACTGTCACCACCAGGCCTGCCTTACAAGAGCTCCTGAAGGAAGCACTAAACATGGAAAAGAACAACCAGTACCAGCCACTGCAAAAACATACCAAATTGTAAAGATCATTGACACTATGAAGAAACTGCATCAACTCATGGGAAAAACAACCAGCTAGCATCAAAATGGCAGGATCAAATTCACACATAATAATATTAACTTTAATATAAATGGGCTAAGTGCCCCAATCAAAAGACACAGACTGGTAAATTGGATAAAGAGTCAAAATCCCTTGGTGTGCTGTATTGAGGAGACTCATCTCATATGCAAAGACACACATAGGCTCAAAATAAAGGGATGGAAGAAGATTTACCAAGCAAACGGAGAGCAAAAAAAAAGCAAGGGTTGCAATCCTAGTCTCTGATAAAACAGACTTTAAACCAACAAAGATCAAAAGAGACAAAGAAGGGTATTACATAATGGTAAAGGGATCAATACAACAAGAAGAGCTAACTATTCTAAATATATATGCACCAATACAGGAGCACCCAGAAACATGAAGTAAGTTCTTAATGACCTACAAAGAGAGACTCCCACATAATAATAGTGGGAGACTTTAACATCCCATTGTTAATATTAGACAGATCAAAGAGATGGAAAATTAACAAGTATATCCAGGACTGAACTCAGATCTGGGGACCTAATAGACATCTACAGAACTCTCCACCCCAAATCCGCAGAATATACATTCTTCTCAGTACCACATCACACTTATTCTGAAATTGACCATATAATTGGAAGTAAACACTTCTCAGCAAATGAAAATGAATGGAAATCATAACAGTCTCTCAGACCACAGTGCGATCAAATTATAACTCAGGATTAAGAAACTCACTCAAAACTACACAACTACATGGAAACCAAACAACCTGCTCCTGAATGACTACTGGATAAATAATGAAATGAAGGCAGAAATAAAGATGTTCTTTGAAACCAAGGAGAAAGAAGAGACAACATACCAGAATCTCTGGGACACATTTAAAGCAGTGTCTAGAGAGAAATTTATAGCACTAAATGCCCAAAAGAGAAAACAGGAAAGATTTATAATTGACACCCGAATGTCACAATTAAAAGAACTAAAGGAGCAAGATCAAACAAATTCAAAATCTTGCAGAAGACAAGAAATAACTAAGATCAGAGCAGAACTGAAGGAGATAGAGACACAAAGGCCCTTCAAAAAATCAATGAATACAGGAGCTGGTTTTTTGAAAAGATCAACAAAATAGACAGATCACTAGCTAGAATAATAAGGAAGAAAAGAGAGAGAATCAAATAAATGCAATAAAAAATGATAAAGGAGATATCACCACCAATTCCACAGAAATACAAACTACCATCAGAGAATACTACAAACACCTCTATGCAAATAAACCAGTAAATCTAGAAGGGCCAAGACTAAACCAGGAAGAAGCTGAATCCCTGAATAGACCAATAACAAGGTCTGAAATTGAGGCAGCAATTAATAGCCTACTAACCAAAAAAGTCCAGGACTAGATGGGTTCACAGCCTAATTCTACCAGAGGTACAAAGAGGAGCTTGTACCATTCCTTCTGAAACTATTACAAACAATACAAAAAGAGGGAATCCTCCCTAACTCATTTTATGAGACCAACATCATCCTGATACCAAAACCTGGCAGAGATACACAAAAAAAGAAAATTTCAGGCCAATATCCATGAACATCAATGCAAAAATCCTCAATAAAATACTGGCAAACTGTATCCAAAAGCACATCAAAAAGCTTATCCATCACAATCAAGTCAGCTTCATCCCTGTGATGCAAGGCTGGTTCAACATACTCAAATCTATAAACATAATCCATTACATAAATAGAGCCAAAGACAAAAACCATATGATTATCTCAATAGATGCAGAGAAGGCCTTTATGGTAAAATCCAACACCCCTTTATGCTAAAAACTCTCAATAAACTAGGTATCAATGGAATGTATCTCAAAATATAAGAGCTATTTATGACAAACCCACAGCCAATATCATACTGAATAGACAAAAACTGGAAGCATTTCCTTTGAAAACTGACATAAGACAAGAATGCCCTCTCTCACCATGCCTATTCAACATAGTATTGGAAGTTCTGGCCAGGGCAATCAGGCAAGAAAAAGAAATAAAGGGTCTTCAATTAGGAAAAGAGGAAGTCAAATTGTCTCTATCTGCAGATGACATGATTGCATATTTAGAAGACCCCATCGTCTCAGCCCAAAATCTCCTTAAGCTGATAAGCAACTTCAGCAAAGTCTCAGGATACAAAATCAATGTGCAAAAATCACAAGCATTCCTATACACCACTAATAGACAAAAAGAGAGTCAAATCATGAATGACTCCCATTCGCAATTGCTACAAAGAGAATAAAATACCTAGGAATACAACTAACAAGGGATTTAAAGGACCTCTTTAAAGAGAACTACAAACTACTGCTCAGGGAAATGAGAGGACACAGACAGATAGAAAAACATTCCATGCTCATTAGGAAGAATCAATATCATGAAAATGGCCATACTGCCCAAAGTAATTTATAGATTCAATGCTATCTCCATCAAGCTACCATTGACTTTCTTCACAGAATTGGAAAAAAAAAAAACACCTTAAACTTCATATGGAACCAAGAAAGAGCCCGCATAGCCAAGACAATCCTAAGCAAAAACAAAACAAAACAAACAAACAAAAGAAAACAAAGTTTGAGGCATCACTCTACCAACTTCAAACTACACTACAAGGCTACAGTGATCAAAACAGCATGGTACTAGTACCAAAACAGAGATATAGACCAATGGAACAGAACAGAGGCCTCAGAAATAACACCACACATCTACAACTATCTGATCTTTGACAAATCTGACAAAAACAAGCAATGGGGGAAAGATTCCCTATTTAATAAATTTTGTTGGGAAAACTGGCTGACCATAAGCAGAAAGCTGAAACCGGATCCCTTCTTTACAGCTTATGCAAAAATTAACTCCAAACGGATTAAAGATTTAAACATAAGACCTAATACCATAAAAACTCTAGGAGAAAACCTAGGCAGTACCATTCATGATATAGGCATGGGCAAAGACTTCATGTCTAAAACACCAAAAGCAATGGCAACAAAAGACAAAATAGACAAATGGGATCTAATTAAACTCCAGAGCTTCTGCACAGCAAAAGAAGCTCTCATTAGAGTGAACTGGCAACCAACAGAATGCGAATAAATTTTTGCAATCTACCCAACTGACAAAGGGCTAACATCCAGAATCTACAAAGAACTAAAACAGATTCACAAGAAAAAAACAAACCCATTCAAAAATGGGCAAAGGATATGAACAGACACTTTCCAAAAGAAGACATTTATGCAACCAACACATAGGAAAAAAAGTTCATCATCACTGATTAGAGAAATGCAAATCTAAACCACATTAAGATAGCACCTCACGCCAGTTAGAATGGTGATCATTAA